>JABFAF010277525.1:0-12024 GCA_013677275.1 Gossypium schwendimanii | reverse complement strand
GTGTTGAGAAGTTAAGGTAGTTAGTAGTTAGCAAAGTTAGGTATTTGCAAGATTAGTTAGTTGGTTAAGAAAAAAGTCTATAAATGTAAACATACTTTCAGTATTGAAGGTTAAGGTAGAATGATTGTTTCAACAATTCGAACATTTTCCAAGGTAATGATCCAATCCCCATGTTTATCATCTAAATAATAAAAGTATTTGTCGCCTGGTAGCATGCGCGTGGATTTCTCTCCAAGATTGGTGTGATTGTCTTCTTGTTTGGTTCTTTGGGTGTCTGACTTTATTCTTTGTTGAATAAATGGGCAGCGGTGGTGTCTATTGCATGTCCCTATTGTGTGGTTCTCCATTGACGGGGTGGGTGTCATTCTCAAAGGCTATACGGTGGTTCTACTTTTACGGTTGGTGTGGCTGCATCAAATCAGTATCTGGGGCACTTTCTTGAGAATTGATAACCATCGTGAATCGGTGAAATTTGTCTTTTCCCCCTAAGTACTTTTATTTTTTTAAGCTTCTTGATTGTACTTGTTTCGTGTTTGTTTTTTCACCTCGTACATGAAAATTATGTTTCTTGCATGCAGCCATTATATTCTCAATTTTTGTTTTCTCATGAGCATTTATTGCTAGGGTGCTCATTTCACTTTTCTACGTTCTTTTGCATGAAAGTCTATTTACTTGAGTGATAAGGGATAGAAAATCAAGTAGAGAATTTGGGAAGAAAGGAAGAAGAAAAGATAAGAGGATTCTGTTGAAAATTTCTTCAGTATTTTYGATAATTTCTCCYATGCAACGCATGCACATTTTAAAGGAAAACAAACAAATGACGTGGACATAATTCGGTTACAACCAAAACGCCGCGTTTCACTAATCCCCCAAAACTCCCTGTTTCAATTAATCCTAGCTTATTTTATTTAAGTCTTTTTCTGTTAACAATCAAGCTTATAATAGTACTCCCTCCCACAGACACATCCTTGTCCTCAAGGATAAAAGTGAGGAAACTTGGATTGGATTGCCGAGAGTGATTCCTAGGTAGCATCCTCCGGAAAAGTGTTTGTCCATTCGATCAACACCTCTATTATTGCTTGATTCCCTTTCTTAACCATTCTTCTGTCTAAAATACGAATGGGTTCTTTTGGCAAGGCACATTGATCATCCACGAGTGGTAACTGAGATTGAGTTGGAGCTGTCCCAACATGTTTCTTTAGTTGTGATACGTGGAAGGTTGGATGGATCTGAGAGTTTGGGGGAAGTTGAAGGGTATAAGCAAATGCCCCTACCTTCCCAATAATAGGAAAAAGGTCCAAAAAATTTTGGAGCTAGTTTCTGACTGATAACTCTGCGAAGAGACTGTTGACGATAAGGCTGTAACTTCAGGTAAACCAAGTCCCCAATTTGGAAACTTCTTTCTGATCGATGTTTGTCGGCAACATTTTTCATGTGAGTCTGAGCCTTCTTAAGGTAAAATTGAAGCAAGTTCCTGGCTGCCTCACGAGCTTGTAGGCTATGGTCAACCCCTGCTACTAATGAAGCTCCAGCTAAGTATGGCATATGAGTTGGAGGAGGCTGACCATACAGGGCCTCGTACGGCGTGAGTTGAATCGCAGAATGGAAGGAGGAATTATACCACCATTCAGCAAGGGCCAACCAGTGGAACCAATGTGTAGGAGCTTCTCCTATCATACAACGTAAGTAACTTTCAAGGCATCGGTTTAAGACTTCAGTCTGACCATCCGTCTAAGGGTGGTATGCTATGGATAACAGGAGCTTAGTACCAGACTGTCGGAAGAGTTCTTGCCAAAAGCTACTGATAAAGATTTTGTCACAGTTCGAGATGATAGTCTCAGGCATCCCGTGGAGCTTATATACATTTGTCAAGAATTCATGAGCTACCTCATTGGCCGTATAAGGATGAGACAGGGCGAGGAAATGACCGTATTTGGTGAGATGATCTACAATCACCAGAATGGAGTTCTTTTTGTTGGACGTTGGTAGACTTTCAATGAAATCCATACTTATCACTGACCAAGCTCGATTAGGAATCGGTAGTGGCTGTAATAACCCCGAAGAAGCTACCGTATCGCCTTTACATTGTTGACAAATGGTGCATTCGCGAATCCATTTTCTAACATCCATGGTCAAACCCTTCCAATATAACAGACTTGAAAGTCCTTTTCTAGTGGCATGTACCCCCGAATGACCCCCGATTGTGCTTGCATAAAAATGAATGAACAACTCCTATCGTAGTTGTGGGACTTTGCCCACCACAATCTTCCCTCTACAAAATAAAAATCGACCATCCTAGGAGTACCTCGGCTCCTGGTTCTGCTACAGTTGCATAATCTGAATAATCATCTGTAATTTGTCATCCAACACATAAGATTGTTGCACCTATTCCAACAGACTGGAAATAACTGTACTGGCTGACAGTTGAAAGTGTTGACCGTGTTCCAACTAAGGTTGACGCGAGAAGGCATCAGCTACCCTGTTGTTGATTCCTCATCGATACACAATCTCAAAATCATATCCCAACATTTTGGCTGCCCATCGTTGTTGGAATGGTGTAACAGCGACCTGATCTAATAGAAACCTCAAACTGTGGTGATCTGTTCGTATTTTAAAATGCTGGCCAATCAAGTAAGAGTGCCATTTCCGTATGGCCAGTAGAACAGCCAGCATCTCTTTTTCATATATTGATAGGGCCTGGTGTCGTAGTCCCAAAGCCTTACTAAAGAAAGCTAACGGTCTTCCCTGCTGTTGTAGAACCGCACCGACCCCAAACCCACTAGCATCCGTGTCAACAGTGAACTCCAACTGGAAGTTAGGAAGCATCAACATCGGGGCGGAACATAACGCTGTTTTGAGTGCTAAGAAAGCTTCAGTAGCTTGTTCAAACCAACACCAACCATTCTTCTTCAGTAAATCTGTTAGGGGTTTTGCAACCACCCCATATCGCTTAATAAACCGCCTGTAGTAGCCAGTGAGACCTAGAAAGCTACGTAGCTCCCTAATTGATTTAAGAATGGGCCATAAAGAGATACATTCTATCTTAGCATGATCCATAGCAACAGTACCAGCATGTAGAACATGTCCCAAATATTGTATTTGGGGTGATCCAAAACAACACTTTGTTTTCTTACCATATAACTGATTTTCTCTAAGGGTAAGAAGGACTGACCTCAAGTGTTGTATATGCTCAAGCCAAGAAGTGGAATAGACGAGAATGTCATTGAAGAAGACCAGCACAAATTTTCGCAACCATGGCTTAAAGACCGAGTTCATGAGGGCTTGAAAACTTGAAGAGGCATTAGTGAGGCCAAATGGCATAACGAGAAATTCGTAGTGCCCCTCATGAGTTCTAAACGCTGTATTGTACACATCGAGTTCCCACATGCGAATTTGATGATATCCAGCTCGCAAGTCCAACTTAGAAAAAACTCGAGCTTCCCCTAACTCGTCTAGTAGCTCCTCAATGACTGGAATAGGGAATTTATCCTTGATCGTATGTTGGTTGAGTTGTCTATAATCGAAGCACAGCCTCCAACTTCCGTCTTTCTTTTTCACCATAAAAATAAGGGATGCAAAAGAGCTGGTGCTATCCCGAATTATCCCTGCTTGAAGCATCTCTTGAATCAGCCTCTCCATTTCAGTCTTCTGGAAGGCTGGATAGCGATAAGGCCGGAGTTTGACCACAGCTCCCTCATCTATTAAAGGAATTTTGTGATCGTGAACCCTTCGAGGGGGTAAACCCTTAGGAACTTGGAAGACATCATCAAATTCCCTCAACAATGTTTGGAGTTGGCCCTCCGTATTGTCGACCCCCATGGACAAAAGTAACACATGAGCTGGTGAACTCAAAATTGCTTTATACGGACCCAATGACTACCTCATCATCGCAAAGGCCTTTGAATCATTGGTTCGAGTCGCTAGAGCACCAGGGACAATACCTTGAATACTGCAAGATTCTCCATTGATTTGGAACTGCATCGTTAAGGAACTAAAGTTCCATATGATGTCCCCCAAAGCTAGGAGCCACTGTACCCCCAGAACCATATCGCATCCCTTTAATGATAGAACCATAAAGTCTGTTTCGAACTTGTGACTTTGTACTTCCCAAGTAACTCCTTGACACAACCCTCTCGTGAATAGGTGACTACCATTTGCTACGGATACTTTTAGTTTCTCTTGGTGAATGACTGGTAACGACAATCGGTTAACCAAATGTGCATCAATAAAATTATGGGTGCTTCCAGAATCAACTAAAATGACAGCCACACACGACCCCACACGCGCAGTCACCCTCATCGTGTTATGCCCTTGTAGTCCATTCAAAGCATGCAATGAAATGATAGGGAATTTAGGACTCTCTTCTTCATTGCCATTCTCCTCTAACTTCTTAAAACACTCTTGGAAGTCATCGACTTCACCATCTGAGAGTGGTTCCAACAAAAACTGATACAGCTGGGATTTCACACACTTCTGGCCCATGTGATATTTGGCTCCGCACCAGAAACAGAGGCCCTTTTACTTTCTTTCAGCCATCAACGTTGGAGAAATGGTCTTGGAACCTCCTTTGATGGATGAAGCATTGCTGCTGGATTGTGTTCCCATTGGAGTCCTCGTAGTGGAAGAAGAGTGTCTTGAAACAAATGAGGTAGTAGGTAAAGTTCTAGGTGAACTAACCCCTAAATCAGTGTACCTTTTCCTCGAATTAGCAATAAGAACCTCTATTTTCCTAGCTAACTGAAAAGCTTCCATCAGTATGGGAGGTTCAAACAAATCTAGATAATGTCCTATTTCTGCCTTTAGATTACTAATAAAGATACTTAGAGCGTAAGTTTCAGGAAGATGCAGTTGATTTAACAGCCCTACAAACATATCCTGATATTGCTCAACCGTACCTAGCTGCTTCAGATTGACTAGCTCTCTCATTGGATTCCCAACTGTCCAAACCTGAACCGATCTTGTAGGCTCTTCAGATAGGATGGCCATGACAGCATATGCAAGCCTCCGTTTCGCTGAGAAAAGAAATGGTGCCATTCCAATGCTCTGCCCTCCAAATGCAGCATTACGATGCGGACTTTGTCAGAATCCAATATTCCTTCAGCCTCAAAGTATTGTTCCAACTTAGTAAACCATCCACGGAAGTCAGAACCATCAAAACTGGGACACTCGAGATGTCGACGACCCTTTTCTGATTTCTCCAATATGGGAGAAGCAGTTTCTCGATCAAAACTAGTCCCATCTACGAGATTCGATTCTCCACCCAACTCTTTAGCAGGAAATCCAGGGGGTGCCCCCAACACTCCCTTCCCTTTGTCCTTATTCACCGACACCGTAGGGCCAAGCTTGGGCCTACCGAGATATTGTTCCAAAAGAGTCTACAAATCAATATTGATTTCATTGCGAAACTCTTGAAACTTTGTGTCCATTTGAGTTTCCAGTTTAGCTTCTAAACGACCCATTTCTGCTTGCAACTTGGACACGTCCTGCTGAACGCTAACAAGCTCCTTTTGCATCCTCATAGAAACTTCGTTGCCCGCCATTAACAAGATCGCGAAGCTCTGATACCTTTGATAAGGGATAGAAAATCAAGTAGAGAATTTGGGAAGAAAGGAAGAAGAAAAGATAAGAGGATTCTGTTGAAAATTTCTTCAGTATTTTYGATAATTTCTCCYATGCAACGCATGCACATTTTAAAGGAAAACAAACAAATGACGTGGACATAATTCGGTTACAACCAAAACACCTCATTTCACTAATACCCCCAAAACTTCCCGTTTCAATTAATCCTAGCTTATTTTATTTAAGTATTTTTCTGTTAACAATCGAGCTCATAACATTGAGTTTTCTATGTTACGTACGCTTTCTTCTTGTTCCTACGTTCATCGTGCATGGTTTTTGTGGATTCTGATTGGCAAAGGTCAAATGGTACGTTTTTCTTTTCTTCGTTGATTTTTCCATAAAAATCTATATTTTGCCTTGTACTGTATCGGTTTTCCAAAAAGTTTTTGCTTTAACTTCGTAGGTTTTCTTTTCTAGTTATTTGTTTTCCCTCAGTTTATAGGTTTAATAGGGTTTTTCTCTTTCCTTATCTTTCTTTTTTTTCTTATAACTGATTATTGGTTTTCTGTTTTGCTTGGTTTTCTTATATTATCCTCTAGGGTAGGTGTTTTCTGGATAAGGGTTCAGGTGTGTTTAATAGGGTGTGTTTTGTTTTTAGTGCCCGTTTTCTTGACTGATTTTTCTTGGAAATTTTGTTCGTTGTTTGTTTCCCTTTGCCTTTCGTTTCTTTTAAAAGATCGCATAGTGTTTAACTAGGAGCCTTCTTACCTTTGCTTTCATCGGTGTGTTTCTTTGTAGTTTCTTTGGTTTTGGTCACAGGGTTTCGGGTTTCTTGTCTGGCGGTGTTTGGTTTCTTGCACTAAGTGGAGGGGAGTCGTTTTGCCAAGGATGGTGGAAGACATCAATGTTCTCTTGGAAAGACTTAATTTCTCGGAGGAAGAATGGATAAGGGTAATAAGCTCGAACGTGAAATCATCAAAGATCCAGGGCTATGAGGCATGGGCAGTTGAAAAGATAATGTCAGGGGAGAAGGTTAACAAAAATGCGGTGTATCGTGTTTTAAACTCTCTTTGGTTTACTAAGGAAGATGTCAATTTTGTGGAACTAAAAGAGGGTGTGATTCTGGTCAAGTTTGGCGTTATAGAAGATAGAAAGCGGATCCTAAACCTACCCCCATGGCTGTTCGACCAGTGCCTCTTTGCTATGCTCCCATATGTCAAAGATCAAGATTTGGATACCTATTCTCTCAACATTTCTCCTTTCTGGTTGAGGATTTTTAACATTCCTCTTGAGTACATGGATAAGCAGGTAGCTATCGATGTGGGCAAAACTATAGGGGAAGTTGTTGCAATAGATTGGCGAGACAACGATGGGAAGTGGACCAAATACATTAGTGTTAAGGTTTAAGATTGACGTTTTGAAACCATTGCCCAAAGTGGTCCATTTAGTGAGAAATGATGGCATCGAAATAGTATGTGCATGTTGTAGAACGTTTTCTCGAGAGAAATGAGATTTAAAGAAGAAGAAATTTGAGAAGTAGAAGATAGAAAAATAGAAATCTGAAGTTCAGTATTCAATATTCATGCCTTCCCTCATTCTGTTACAGGCAATATAAAGGAGAAAATAACCGTCTTATGTCAACCCCATAATAACTTGACCATATTGACTAGCCGATACGCACCGTTTCATTAAAACAATTAATAAGAACAAAACAGCTAACTAATTATTCGTAAGCAGCATAACAGAAATATAAACCATAGCAATTGCCCGCCCTGGAAGAAATCCTTGTCCTCAAGGATTAAATGTAGGATAACGGCGCTGTAACTCCGAAAGTTTTTCCCATGAAGCATCCTCAGGAAAGGTGTCTGCCCATTCAACCAATACCTCAACAGCAGCCTGGTTGCCTTGTCTGACCAACCTTCTGTCCAATACTCGAACTGGTGACTTCAAGAGAGCACCATCTGATGCCACTGGTGGTAATGTAGGAGTACTAATAGCTGAACCAATATGTTTTTTTAGCTGCGAAACATGAAAGGTGTGATGAATTCGAGCTGATGACGGTAATGACAACTTGTAAGCCACTTGTAAGCCACTTGTCCGATTCGAGCTTCTACCGGGAAGGGACCAAAATAACGAGGTGACAATTTTTGATTCTTGAATTTGCGCAAGGAATGCTGTCGAAATGGCTGTAACTTCAGATAAACTAAGTCCCCTACCTTGAATTCCCGTTCCGTTCTTCTTTTATCAGCCATTTGCTTCATTCTATCTTGAGCACGAGCAAGGTGGAACTTCAGGACTCTGCGCATAACCTCCCTTTGTTGTAGAGTGCGATCTACTGAAGCTACTGGAGATGCACCAAACAAGTAGGGCAAATGGATGGGTGGACTCTGCCCATAAAGTGCCTCATAAGGAGTTGTTTGAATTGCCGAATGAAATGTCGTGTTATACCACCACTCAGCTAGAGGTAACCACGATAGCCATGCTGAAGGTTTTTCTCCAACCATACATCGCAAATATCCTTCCAAGCATTTGTTTAACACCTCCGTTTGCCCATCGGTTTGCGGGTGGTAAGCCGTTGATCTCTTTAACTTGGTCCCCATTTGTTTGAACAGCTCCTGCCAAAACTGACTTAAAAAAATTTTGTCCCTATCTGATACAATAGATTCTGGAATCCCATGCAACTTGTATATGTGTTGAAAGTACTCCTGCGCCACTGTTAGCGCTGTGAAAGGATGAGATAATGCCAAGAAATGACCATATTTGGTCAATCGGTCAACCATTACAAGGATGGTTGATTTCCCTTGCGAAAGCGGCAATCCCTCAATAAAATCCATGCTAATGTCCGACCAAACTCGTTCAGGAATGGGTAAGGGTTGTAAGAGACCCGGAGAAGCTGCATTGTCTGCCTTACACCTTTGACAAGTCGCGCACTCACGAACCCAAGCCTGTATGTCCTTGGAAAGTCCTTTCCAATACAATATAGATGATATTCTCTGACGAGTTGCGTGTATTCCAGAATGGCCACCTAAAGGCGTATCATGAAAAATGTTAAAAATCTGCCTTCGCAATTCAACATCCTTGCCCACCACCACTTTGTTCTTCCTACGCAGAAAAGAGCCATGCCACGAATATTTGGAATGTGTTTCAGGGTGAGCACGTACTTGTTCACAAAGTCGAGCAAGTTTTTGATCAGTCGCATATAAACTTAAGATGCTTTCCCAAACCGTGGACCAATTGGCTTCATGACTGCCATCACATTGAAACAATTGATGATCAACTGTTGAAGGCTTCCTGGACAAAGCATCTGCCACTGCATTTAGGGATCCCTTCCGATACACAATTGTGTAATCATATCCAAGCATTTTAGCTACCCACTTCTGTTGGTAAGGTGTAATAGCCTGTTGCTCAGACAAAAATTTCAAACTCTGATGGTCGGTTTTGATGACAAAAGACCTGCCCACTAGGTAAGAGTGCCACTTTTTTACTGCCAAAAGTACTGCCATCATCTCTTTGTCGTAAATGGACATCGCTTGGTATTTAATTCCCAAGGCTTTACTAAAGAAAGCTATTGGTTTTCCCTTCTGTTGAAGAACAGCTCCCACTCCATGTCCACTAGCATCCGTTTCAACACAAAACTGCTCCTGAAAGTTTGGCAAAGTTAAAACTGGAGCTTGACAAACCGCGGATTTGAGTTGTTCGAAAGCTTGTTGTTCTTGCTCAGTCCATTGCCATAATACACCTTGTCGCAACAGTGCAGTGAGGGTTTTTGCTATTAACCCATAGCCTCGTATAAATCTCCTGTAGTACCCCGACAGTCCCAGAAATCCTCGCAATTCTTTGACTGATCGAGGAGTAGGCCAATCTAGAACACTCACCACTTTCGACCGATCCATACAAACCGTTCATTGGCATATAGTATGGCCTAAATATTCCACCTGTGTAGCACCAAAACTGCACTTAGACTTCTTAGCAAAAAGCTGATTGTCTCGAAGTAATTGTAAAACCTCGCGCAAGTGACTCAAATGCTCGGACCACCCCTGCGAATACACTAAGATGTCGTCAAAGAATACCAGCACCGACTTCCTTAGCATGGATTTGAAAACAGAATTCATCAAAGATTGGAAACTTGAGGGTGCGTTGGTCAAGCCAAAAGGCATGACCAAAAATTCGTAGTGGCCCTCGTGCGTTCTGAATGCAGTCTTGAAAATATCCTGCTCACTCATTCGAATCTGGTGATAACCAGATCGCAAGTCCAGCTTCGAAAAAAATTGCGCTCGTCCCAATTCATCTAACAATTCTTCAATGATAGGGATGGGAAATCGATCTTTAATTGTCAACTGGTTCAATTGTCTGTAGTCCACACAAAGCCGCCAGCTTCCGTCTTTTTTCTTGACCATGACTACCGGAGAAGCAAAAGGACTATTGCTATCTCTAATTATTCCCGCATGTAACATCTCTTGAATCAGTTTATCAATTTCAGCCTTCTGTACTGTTGGATATCTATACGGTTTCACTTTCACCACTTGCAATTCATCCTTCAAGGGTATCTTATGGTCTTGTAACCGAGGAGGTGGGAGCTGCGTAGGTAACTGAAACACATCCTCAAAATCTCCAAGAAGTTTCTGCAACTCGGAAGATGATGAACCCGACTGCAATTTAAGAACAGTTTGGTCACCAGAAGTCAACAACATTGGGTAAGGACCATTACCTGCCAAACTCATGCATTTGGAGAAACTGCCATTCGACACAATCTGCATTACCCCAGGTACAGAACCTCTTAACTTGCATTCCTGTTTTCCCCTCTGGAACTGCATGGTTAACGTACCAAAATCCCATATAATTGGCCCTAAGGAAAGCAACCATTGGACTCCAAGTACTAAGTCAAACCCTTTGACAGACAGCACTAAAAAATCAGTAGTAAACCTATATCCTTGTGCGTCCCACTTCACAGCCCGACATAAACCCTGGGTAGTCAGTCTAACACCATTTGCCACCATCACCTTCAAGCTCGGTACTGGTTCAATGGTTAACTTCAGTCGCTTAGCTACCTTAAAGTCTATGAAGTTGTGTGTACTACCCGAATCAACTAAGGCTACAACCTCCACTTGATCAATAGTTGCCGGAAATCTCATGATGTTGTGACTTTGTGAACCATGCAGTGCATGCAATGATAACACTGGCGAATTTCCCAATCCCAACTCTGTAACTTCCAATTGTTCAGAACAGTCCTGAAAATCTTCCTGACTGGGACTCCCTACTTCAACATGACTGTCCTCCAACGGTTCCACCACTAATTGATACACCTGGGATTTGGAACATTTGTGGCCCGGAGTGTACTTAAGACCACACCAAAAACATAGACCCTTCTTCCTCCTGTCTTCCAATTCAGCTTGCGATAATGACTTTGAAGGAACTCTAGGGCTGAATTTCCCATTTGTTAACTCACTTGTTGATCCCACGTTGCTATTTCCTTTAACATGTTTAACCCCAGGAATTAAAAGCCTTCCCACATTCGATCCTATGGTCGAAATTTCCCGCTTAACTGTACCAAATACAATGTTTTCCACTTGCCTCGCTAAGTTGAAAGCTTCCATCAATGACTGAGGTTTGAATAATCTGAGGTATTGACCAATCTCAGGTTTGAGATTACTAATGAATATACTCAAGGCATATGTTTCAGGCAAGTTTAGCTGGTTCAACAAGCTTAAAAACCCATCGTGATACTGATCAACAGTACCAGTCTGTTTAAGGGTCACCAATTCAGCCATAGGATCCAGAAAAGAATCTGACCCAAATCTCTCCCTCAACCCCCTAACATAAATCTCCCACGACAGTTGATGTAACCCACCATGCTTCCTAGCAAAGAAATGATGCCAATCAAGAGCTTTACCTTCAAGATGTAGCATCACTAGTCTCACTTTAGCATGATCTCCGATCCCTTCAGCTTCAAAATATTGCTCAAGTTTGGACCACCAACCACGGAAATTTTCACCATCGAATAACGGACATGTCATCCTATAATTGGAACGATCCGCCTCTGTTGACAATCCACGTGACGAAATGTTGGAATGACCCAGATCCACCATTGGAGATACTACCAAATGTTCCTGAGGAAGAAATCCTGGTGGGGAACCCAAAATTCCCTTTCCTTTGCTGCTACCAGCACCTCCCATCGCTACTGAAGGAGCCTGACCAAAATACTGCTCAAACAAGGAATGCAGCTCAGAACGAAGTTCGGTACGTACCTCAGACTTGATATCCTCCTGCAACCCCTTCAATCTGACATCAATTCGCGCCTCTAGTTGAGAAACCTCCGACTGTACCTGCGAAAGTTCACCTTGGATCTGATTCAGCTCCTTCTGCATCCTGGTGGTTATTCCGTCTCCGGTCATGAGAATCGTTGAAGCTCTGATACCTTTGTTGTAGAACGTTTTCTCGAGAGAAATGAGATTTAAAGAAGAAGAA
>JABFAF010277519.1:0-18548 GCA_013677275.1 Gossypium schwendimanii | reverse complement strand
AAAAATGATTTTTATTTAATATTTCATTTAATATCTTATTTATTTATTTTCAATTTTTAATCAAACTTATATTAGTTTTTATTTATTTATTTACTTATTATTATTATTTTAATTTGCTTGCTTTATTTTTATTTTTACCCTTATTATTGTTTGTCTATTAATCTGTTTATTATTGTTTATTTGTGTATTTATTTATTTATTCTCCTATTCTTTTAAGTTTAATATTGTCTTACAATTATGTATATTGTATTTCTTAATTTGTATTTATTGATTATTCGTCGTTCATTATTGTACATTTCGTTTTTGAAACATCACTTTGCTTTGTACATTATCATTCCATTGCGTTTTATTCGCTTAAAAAGTTACGTTTAATATCATTCAAGTTTTGAAATCATTTTATTCAAAAGCTTTCAAGATAACGCAATACTTGGTATTTGGGGTCTTCGAGAAGATTGTGCCCTAACTTATTGGGTTCAATTTTCCTCGTTGAATCTAAGTAATCGAGTATCCTTTTTAATCAAAACGTATAAATAAAAAGCTTATTCTCGGGGATTCGATACGTTGTGTCCTAACTCATTAGATATGACATTATGTTTTCTCGAGACGAGAAATTTTTTTTAAATCAAGGCAATATTCTATGTTTGGAATTTTGAGAAATTGTGCCCTAACTTACTGGGCTTCGATTTTTCATCAGACTTAAACAATTGAAATCCTTTTTAGACTTCACTGCATGAGTTTTAAAAATCAAAAGACAAGCTTATTTTTGAGGATACGAAACATCACATCTTATCTCATTGGGTGTGACGTTCTATCTCTCGAAATAAAAGGGCCTTAGCATGCATTTTGATTTATACAAGTTTTTTAAAAATAAAAGGATCGTATTTTTAAGCTTTTCAAATTTTTGATATTCGACTTTAAGACATTAAATAATTAATTCGGTACCAATTTTGGGCGTTACGAGGGTGCTAATCCTTTTTCGTACGTAACTGACTCCCGAACCCTTTTTTTTTTAAACTCGTAGACCAAAATCATTTTTAAGGTGATTCGATCACACCTCAATAAAAGATTGATGGCGACTCCTATTTTGTTATTTTATTTTAAAAGTAGACCCCCTTTATCAAAAAGTGGTTTCGACACAAATAAGGGAACTCAACCTTCTATACTAGGCTTTCATCTTTTTCTTAGGAGGACTATCCTAAGATAGCAGAAGAAAGAGAATACATGAGAAAGGTTCCTTAGGTTTCCATAATAGGAAGTCTTATTTATTTTATGTTGTGCACACATCTAGATATATGTTTTGTCATAGGGCTGGTGAGTCAACATCAAGCAAATCCCAATCCAAGACACTGGCAAACAATTAAGCATATACTTAAGCATTTATGGAGAATGAAAGAATATTTGTTTGTGTATTCTAGAAGAGATCTTACTCCTATCGACTATGCTGATTCTAACTTCCAAACGTGTCAAAATTCGAGGAAATCAAAATTGAGCTGTATCTTTGTCCTAAGTAGCGGGTCCATGATTGCGCCATTACGTACGAATGCTGAGTAGAGCATTGTCACAAAATATAAAGATTTAAAAGTTACTTGTACTACATGTGTGACTGATCAATTCTAATATTAATAAGTGTTACGATGGAACACTCCGAGTATTCCAAGGAATGAACCCAAGAGAGATCGGGTGATAAGATGAATAACAACAATCAAACATGCAATTAAGAAGTCTAGCTAGCTAATGGATAGGAGTTATGTTATGACAATTCATAATTCAAGTTAATTAAGCTAAACTATACCAACGAGGGCTAAATTGAATAATATTCAACTATACAAAAAATATCAATCCAATGAGGTAAAGTGGTCGATTGATATCCATGTTTTTAATTAATTCGTAGATTAGGGATCTAAAATGCTCAAACTCCTAATTGGTCCAATTTTACCTCTCGTCATCATTTTACCCAATTAGATGATTTGGTCTGGTTTATCTCTTGAACTTACTAAACTAAATCGGGACAATCAAATTAGTTTACAATAGGAACTCCTCTTAGTATCACCTATTTAAATGTTCACCTAGAGCCTTCAATTTTACGTTTTGAAGTCTATTTGATTTAGTCTAATTTTTGTAATTTAGTTTCTGACCCTAAAATTAATCATGCAACATTCCAATTAACCAAACACTATAAACTTAGTTCCTACTCATCATTAGAATACAAAGTCCAACTAATTTCATGCTTAAATGGTTCATCAATTAACCACAAAAGAGGTAAGCATTTAGAAATGATTAGTGACTGATGCGAGTTTCAAGGCTAAATTTTAGTCCCATGGATGTAATGAGCTTACACTACCTTAAAGCCTCAAAACAAGGTCAAAGGTCAAGCAAATCAAACCAAGATTCCATCAAAGCCAATATGTGTGGATGCATCTTTTCGAGGAAATGAAGAATAATACATGCACAAAATAGGTGAAATGTATTAAATTTAATTCAACCAAGTTGTCAATTTTCATGTTGAAAAGATTAGTCCACTTGTGACAAATTTTTGGATGGGATCTAGGCATTTCTTGTAACACCTAACTTTGGGTGGGTTTTGGATTTGGTGGGTAAAATGAAAGTAACCTGAGTGGCATAATGCTATCATCCTAGTTGTTGTTCTGGCATATAGATTGAACGCATAGTATGTATTGGATTATTAAGCAAGGGTTGTTCTTAAAACGTATTAAGTTATAAGGAAGAAGAGTTTTGGTAAAAGTGTTGAGAACGTTATAAGTAGGGGATTAGTACTAAAGGTATTGCACGCCTAGTTTATTGAGTTGTTGTGCTAGTTACGTTCTAATAAGGTACTTGGAAAGGAACAAAGAGACGAACCAGGAATATAAAAATATTAGATTTCTATTTACAACTATAAACCTTTTATAAAGGTAACTTTGAAAGTGATATGCAAATATATTCCTTTTATAAAGTTTCAATTAAAGTAGAAGATGATGCTCTACCATATTGAGTATTTTGCCTCGTCATCGGTTGAACATAACTTGGCAGTGTATTGTTGAAACTTTGTCTTGTGGCATTGTTGAAATTTCCTACATCTTAATTAATCCAATTGAAATTCAGATGTTGCTTCCACCCTGGATTTTAGGTGTTGGAATAGGGGTTATTATTCTATTTGGAATTACACATATAACACACAGATGCTAAATTTGATGGGCATTCGTCAAACATATGATTCTCTCCACAGTACACACATGACAGTTCAACCGACTTTATTTCCTAGACAATAGTAGAATTTTTCATTGTTTTAATTATGTTAGCTAGAGAAGATACCTGGGCAGTCAATGAAGTGATTGCATCAAGTTCCATGGTTCTAGCTGCTCTCATGTTAGTCCCAACTCTCATTTTAGAATACTGATAATCATTACTGGCAATCTGTTCCAAAATCTCATACACTTTATTGTAAGATTTATCTAACAAAGTACAATTGGTAGAAGCATCAACTACAGTTCTTGTATGCGTATTTAATCCATTATAAAATATCTCCAATTGAGTCCAATGCTGAAATCCATGCATTGGGCACTTCCAAATTAAATCTTTAAATCATTCCGAAGCTTCATATAATGTTTCATCCTCTAATTGCCGAAAAGATGTGATGTCATTTCTAAGCTTCACCTTCATATTCAGTGGATATTACTGTAGCAAAAATCTCTGGCAAAGATCATTCCATGATGCCATTGTTCCCGATGACAAAGCATTCAACCATGCTCTCACATGATCCTGCAAAGAATATGGAAACAGTTTAAGCTCAGGGTATCTTCAAGTTGTCTAAATGAGTTGTAGAATTCTAGGAAAAGTCCAAAATGCAGTCTTGGATCTTCAGTGGGTAGTTCACCAAATTGTCCTACTATTTGCAACATCTGAAACATTACCAATTTCAATTCAAACTGCTAAGCCTGTATGATTCATCTAACTGTCCTTGGATTCAAATCATCCAACATTGGAACAATATGCTCTCAGATTGGTCTGTCTCAGTCATCTACCACACCATATATAGGAAGATGTACATCTTGACTAATCAGAGGGTTATCATTGCAGCCAATTGGATTACCATTAAGGCTAGGATCATTCCTATTTCTAGCCATTTTTCTCAGTCTTTTTCTCTTTCTTTGCAAAGTTCTATCGATCTTTGGATCAAAAGGATACTCTTTGTTAGCAGGAATGCCTCTTCTCATGCACTGCCAGCAAATCTATAAAAATTAAATAAATTAAGTTAAATAAAACTAATGAAATTAAGTAAAATAACAAAATTGAATTTTACCATATTGCCAATTCCTAAAAACGATGCCAAAAACTTGTTGCGTGTGAAATGATATGCGAATTGTACAAGTATACAGTCGGATTAAGTAATAAAGTAACGAACGAGTATCGTTCCCATAAGGATTTGATTTAGGTACAAAAATGGTTAACTTATTATAATAAAATGCTATGGGAAATTAGTAATAATAATGTAATGGCAATGTCAAGAGTTAATAATTAATGCAATATGCGTAACTGAAGAATAATTGAGAATGCTAAAGCAATACAAGAGTAAAAATGCAATGGCAATTACGAGAATGATTGCGTAAATAAAATAATATATAAATGAAGACATAAATAACTAAGAATGTTATGGCAAAGATACTACGACAAAGGATTAGGGATATACGATGTTGATTTGGACAATCGGGATTACTAAGAATCTACCATTACCATCAATAATGCCTCAGGAAAATCATACTTAATTTGATGCTCAGAGAATTCTAAAGTGCCCTGCTTCTTTCGAGAGCAGAAGCCTTAAGTTACCTTGTTGGTGTTGATATATTTCTATAGGCCTTTAGCATGGCATCTTGTATTGTTTCCTTCTATATGATCGTTACTCTATGTCTAGAGTCAACTACAAGTATCTGTCGAGTACTTGTTCATATTATTCAACCATGGTCTAACTAATCCAACCTTTATAGAATTAGATTAATTTAAGGGTATGCTGCACTGTCCACTATATATAGGAATTGCACACATACAATTTAGAAATAAGAATAGTAGAATAAAATAGTAAACTAATATAGATTTATGCTTCGACCCTATGAGATTTAGCTCATAGGTTGGCAAATAAAATTCAATACCAAAATATTATCCAACACCATTTTCATCATTCAATTCATGGAAGAACAAATTAAGAAATACGGAAGACTTTTGGAGGACAACTTTTGCGAGTCTAGCTCACACTCCAACGGTGCAGTGTCCTGTGGTGGCTGAGCGGGATTGCCTCCATCTTTCTCTTTCCTTCTCTACTCTATCGTTACCGTCTATTTTTGTCGAAGGATCTCTCATTTTTTTTCTCGTTCCCCTCTTGTTTGTTGTTTAGGGTTTCCTCCTTTGGTTATCTATAAGCTTTTTCCTTAGGGTAAATCTAACAACCCAAGATTACCTTTTCCTCTTTTTTAGATTTTCTTTTTGGTTTAAAATCCCTTCGTTGAAGATAGGTGGTTATCAGCTTATTATCTTATGATCTTTTTCCTATTTTTAAATTTTTTTCTAGGATAAAAACCAACAGCACATGATTTATCATCTCCTATTTTCTAGGCCAATTTTTTTTGGTACAAATATAGTTAGGCTAAAACTGGTATGCATTTATTGTTGACTCAGTCTTCCTCCTAGAATCGTAAATTGTCACGGCATACAAGTCGATAAACTGTCCACCCTTTTGTCCCGGTAAACCTTCACTCATTTATTTCTTGTTTCTTATCCCACACCTATAAATCCACCAAACATAGCCCTTCCATAAGCAATTAAAAGTAAAAAATAACATTTAAACATAGTCCAAGCTCCTAATGCAATGATTAAGGAAAAAAACTAATGAAATGTCCTAAAGTGCAACTAAATGTACTTAAGTACAGGAAATTAAGTAGGTCTAAAGGCATGAAATATAACTCTTTTCAAGAGTTATCAGATACATGGTGGGTTCCAACAAGAACTTGAGTTCTATATACAGATATTTAGGCCTAAAAAGAAGAAGTATTTCTATCTAGATATAAAGGAACCTAAATTCTTTCCTTCTCTCTCTTGAGCTAAAGTTGTAGATTTGGATTTTTACTAGTGATTACACCACATCAAGGTAAGATTTATGACTCTGCGTATTGTATTGTGAAGAGTGAATCTGCTAAACTTGGAAAATTAGTAAGATAAAGGATAAAATGACCCTTCTTGGGGATCTTCAATGTTGAAAATGATGGGAAAAAGGGTTATATGAATAAATCTTGATGAGTTTCTTTTTTCTGTAGTAGTAGTTGTTGCTGATTGTATGATGGAAGCCTGGATCTGGAGTTTTGAACTATAGTAGGTGAGAATCAAGTGAGTCTCTATGTTGACTCTTGTTTGTATGATGATAGTACCTGTAGATCTGTAAGGAAATGGTTGAAAGACGATGTTGTGATCTATGAGGTTACAATATGTTATGTATGTGACCCTGTGTGTGACTATTGAAGTATGTTTATGACCATGCTAATGTTTGATTAGATGATATGCATACATGGTATAGATCTATTGAGTTCAAGTAGGTCAATGTGAAGTATAGTTGGATCTGGATGTCTGGATTGTGTATATACATCTTAGTTGTATGCTATACAATATGTTCTAATGAGAGCGGGTCTAAGCGTGATGACTCTGAGTCTATCTTCGCAGAGTCGTCTAAAGGGGTCTGTCGGGACTTTAAACAAGATCTTTGAAAGGAAAAGTTCACGAACATGACACCATGTCTTGTAAGACCATAGTTGGGCTATGGCATATGAGAAAAACTAAAGGAAGGTGATTACCTAATGAGGTTCCCTACATGACCCAGAACGATGAGGGGAAAACCTTATGAAATGTGAGTTTAAGCAAATCCTTATCATAAACACCTAGGAAAAAGGAAGCCTTTAGTGGAAATCTATGAATAAGGAAGCCTTTGTAGTGCACTCTAAAAAATGACCTTTGTGCCAACTATCCGAAGGAAACACCTTTGTGGCAGACCCTGAGGGAAAGAAATGACTTTTACGGCAAACTCTAAAGGAATGATAGATGTAATGAACTCAGAAGGAAAAACCCTTATGGTATCATGTTACACCTTCGATAAGATATTCTAATGAGCTTTCTTTATGGCAAGCTTTGGCTTATCCTGTATGGTGTTAAGACAAGAATAAAGAAACTGGAATTGTAACATCTCGCTTGACAGAATCTTAGTATTGGAATAATGTTTGAGAAATAAGAAGGATATATAAGTGTATAATGTTATAGCTAGACTGTGTATAAGATCTATATAAGTGCGCCTATGACACCCTTAGGTTTGGTAAACACTGGATTAGCACGTAGTGAAAAAGAAGTAAGCCCGATAAAGGAAGGTTCACCCTAGACGCCTCTATTGGCGTAAATAGCATGGGCGATTCCATTATGTGTAACAAGGAAATGAGCCTTAAGAATGTAAAGCTTGTGTCAGCAATAAAGAACACCCCCTAATGATGTCTTTGAGCCAAATAAGTTATAAGGAAATAATAGTTAGCGATTAACTGAACATAAAACAAGATAGTTAAGAACCAAAGGGAAACATTTTATTAGTTTCCTTGAAATTTGTAATAGGACCACTGAATGACTGATATGACGTGTATTAAGTTCCAATATGGACTTGGGTTAAGTCAAGAGTTTAAGATGGGTTAAAAAGGAAAATATCTTTCACTCTTTCCTATTCTTAAGAGAAAGAGGTTAGAAGGAAGTCAGGGCACTATGAGTTAAATTTGGGACCCAACGAATAGATGATATCAAGGTAGGGTCACGCCCGATATATGGGCGAGCTTTGAAATTTATAAATTTAGCATTGTCCGTCCATCTAGGAATTTTGGCGTGTATGTGGGTGCATAGTCAATACTAAAAGATGATATAAGATTCCCTTAGAAAGGAATAAAGCAATTGGAAAGGAATCCTAGAAAGGTATTAAAGAAACTCATAATAGGGACCCCGCCAAGAGGGCATGAATACCTAGTTCAAGTAGTTAAACTATCAGCTACGTCTTAATGAAGGATGGATTAAGACCTACATAATATGTTATGTATATGTATGTATTTTAGTACATATCTCTTTGCAACTTTCGTGCATCTACCTGGTGAATCAAAAGGATTAAAATGTGTGTCAAACATCTAAAAAGGCAAGGAACAATATCTAAGTGCCCGAGTAGGTGATAGGAATTGTTCTCTATTTCTTCAAAAAGTAGTCTCTACTTATTTAAGGATGAACTAAAAGAAGAATCCTCTCATCCTTTTAGAAAAATAGGGAAAATGGATTTAGGCTGGAGATGCCCCTGTTAGGGTAAGAATCGTGAGTTTGCATGTTATACTACCAAAGAGCAAATGTGTTATCTTGATGAAGCAAAGCATGGTAAAGTTTTGTGATGAGATTCTGGTATTTAAACTGAAATGAAACAAGTTAAATGAACAAATTTTGATGATTTCTCATGGTTTATCGCTTAAAGGTTGTTGATCTACTTGATGGAAGCCTGGATCTGGTAACTAAAGTTGCTAAAGGTGAGCACTTTGTGATCCTTTTGTGAGTGTTTGTGAGGTTTCTATGAGCATCCTATAAATTATTCGAATGTGTTTCTATTTTTATGTTGCATGTATGTTTATATGTCTAATTCTTCTAAGTTAAATGGCCTTTTGTGCGATGGAAATATGAATGGTGCAAGCGTGATATACTATTTCTATGAAAGATGTATGCTTGATAGGCTTGAGTGTGATGCCTAAGTAAGCTATGAGAATGAGAAGTGTTGATTTTGTGAAAAATGTATAAGTGATAAATGATGAGATGTGCTTTTGATGTGTAAAGAAAACAATGAGTAATGACATGTCTCTGTTCTGATGAAAAGGTATATGCATGAGTCTAAAAGTATGTTTGAGTACGCCATGAATAAATCTTTGCATGAAAAGAGCTTGTGTGTGATGGTAAAGAAAAGTGTCTCATGTTTGAAAATGTTAATGCATTTTCATGTTAAGTCTGCTTACGTGTGAGTCCGTCAAGACAATAAACACGAATTCTAATATGGAAGTCTATGGCCATGGCAAGAAGACCATATAGTGTAAGACCTAGTTTAGGACTATGACATTATATGGGGAAAAGAAGACAATATAGTGTAAGACCTAGTCCGGGACTATGGAATTATAATGGGAAAAGAAGATAATATAATGAAGACCTAGCGCAAGACTACGACATCATATGGGCATACGAAGACCATACAATGTAAGACTTAGCTGGGACTATGGCGTCATGTGGGGAAAGAAGATAAATGATGGTTGGGCGAGTACCAGGCGATGTGAAAGTGTTTGTGGCTATTCTCTGATATATGTGAGCCTTAGTGGTGGAATATGTTATATGTGGAAGCATTTGTGGCTGTTCTCTGATATATGTGAGCCTTAGTGGCTGAATATGTTATGTGGAAGCCTTTGTGGCTGCTCTATTATAAGAAGAGCCTTCGTGGCTAATTTTGTTAAAGGCGCCTTCTTAGAAAAGTTTATTGTATGTATCTGGACGCCTTTACGGCTATCTAAGTCAAGTGGATGCCTTTGTTGTTATCTGTTGATCAAGCAAGTGCTTGAATCTTTCGGAGACAAAGGGAAGAAATTTGAAGTCAAGAATACGCCTTAGTGGCATCGTTTGTGAAATGAACTCGAGACTAAGATTCAATGGCAATGCTAAAGTGGCAGACTCTGAATAAGCGCAACTATCTAGCTTGAGATAATGAAAGAATGACAAGAAATGCATGATAATGAGAAGCAGATGAAATCTGCCTTGACCACTAGTAGGAAGGTGAAATGGAAAGTAAGTTACTAGTACAAGCCATAAGTAAGTTGTGCAATAACGACTGAGGTAAGAATGCTTATAGAGTATGAAGGAGTACAAGGTATGTAGAGATTTGAAACATGTTTTGATGAGTTTGATGAGTACATGTTTGGTTTTATAGAGTAAAGTGCAATGTTTACATTTAATGTGAAATGGTGATTATACGTATGATAATGCCTCACTAAGTTCTTGTGAAATTATTATTGATGCCTCTGATTGTAGGATCTGTTAGAAATTGCAAACATGTTGAATGAAAAAGTTAATAATAAAGATTAGGAAAGAAGAACTCTTGATGATTTTGGGAATTTCTCCAAAAAACCTTTCGTCTGGTGATCAGCTGTTTAATGTCACAGTAATAATGTGAAAGCGTACACTATTGATGCAAGTATAGTAGACAGATATGAGTCTGTTAGATATCGATCCCACGAGGATGGTTGTCTTTTGTCTATCAATGTCAGGGCAATAAATAGATAGAAACGAGATAAATTGTGAAAGTAGTTGTCAAAGCAATAACTTGAAAACAATAAGATAAAATATGATAATGATAAATTGGGATCCCCAACGTGAATATTCAACAAAATACTAAGTGCTCACAAGGTATAAAAGGATAGGTGGTTGTTGATGCATTAAATGGAAATGAATATCTTACCAAGCTTAACTTCTGTATTTAATCTAAGACTTAATCATGCACATTAACCACACCTTCCAATGATGGCAATGGAACACTAATAAGAACAAGTGGATTAAATTCCTCTAATCCTCAAGCAACTTCTGTTGTTATGCTTGTTAGCTTGAACTGTCGCTGCACTTTTTAGTGTCAGTGACTGCAACAACACTTCCATGTTAAAAACCCCATATGCATTCCCCCGAACTTAAAGTTTGCATTGTCCTCAATGCACTAAAATTCAAATACAATGACAATAGAAATGCAACAACAATGTGCACTAACAAAATAAAATTAAAATGTAATGTATGAACATTACAACTAAAAAAAACTAACTTAGTTTTCCTCCGCCATAGATGTGGCTGTACGATGTTTCTTCTTCCTCATCTTTCTCGTCACATCTACAACAAGGACTTCCTCCTCTCCATTAGCAACTTCCTCCTCAATAGCAGGTTCCACTTGACCAACAATGAAGTCACCCTTGAATAGGCTATCAATCCTTTGCATGCACTCCTCAATGTCCCTTGATTCCTTTTCTTTCTGCCCTTAACAATTGAATGTATTAGGCACATTCTATCGAGGGTGACTGTGGTACTGTAAGTAGAGGGATGTAGCCAGCAGTTGACAAAGAAACTAGATTTTGCTTTTCAGTGTTAAGAAGCGTCGGTCCATCATATAATTCACTTGATGTGAACCCGTCCATAATGCTTCTTTGACACATAAATCCTTCACCAATAGATCTCTTTTATCGTCTGTGATATCCTTAATGAACTCGGAGTGTTCATCTACATCCACTTTAATGTTGCACAGCTCATTGACTTTTTTAGCATCCCATGGGATTAAGCCTTCTCGAACAAAGATGAACTCTAACTCATGGTCATAAAGGTTAGCGTAAAACTCACGTACTAATGATGGAGAATAGCTTCCAGGATGAGTGCAGAAAGTCTCCCACTTCAGCTTAGAGATGGTTTTCTAGACTTGCTTGCCCAAGTCTTGCAGTTGCGAAAAGAGAATGCCCTGTTCTGGGTGGAAGTTTTAGTTCAAAATGGTGTCTTGAAATCTGTCCTTGGTCGCTTTCATTAAAAAATCATTGAATCCTTTTTCTCCATTGGTATAGAGAATTTTGGTTCACGAACTACAGTTGCAGAGGACTAGTGTTCTTCAACAGACTTGGTGGTTTTCTTGACTGATCCTCTGATTCTTGCCATATTTTTTTGAGTGAAGATGGTTTAAAGTTGTAAAGGTACGAGGTTGGGGAAGAGAAAGTGAATAAAAATGGCTACTTTGCATGTGTTACAGTCGGCACAGTGGAGAGGGGTTTATACCTAGTGAAAGAAAAAGATGGAAAGGCATGACTTTTGTGAAGGGATATAAAGCTGGCGGGAATAAATATGTCCAATGAGAATTGTGCCCACTTAGACAGATCAGACAGCTAGGTCACTTTTGATCAAACGGTGGGATTTAAAATTTTTGATATGCCCTCATTCTTAATGAGTCATAAGTGACAGTACAATAGTATGAACTGCATTGACAATAAAGCCTAAGTGCATCGACAATAAAGCCCAAGTGCGTTGACAATCGTACCTAATTATTCTGCAAAAAAGAGACGTAAAACAAACTTGAACAAAAACAATAAAATAAAATAAAATCACATAATGATAAATTCAATAAAAATTAAAATTTTTCGACCAATTTAATGGTGTTTGCTTGCTTTTGATTAATATTCCCAAAATAGTGTTTCAACCGCTATCCATTCACTTTAAACTAGTGTCCATCATGTAAATCTCTGATTGTGATTGCACCATGAGGAAGTTCTTCGACAACTTTTAAAGTTCCATACCAACGTAAGCGCAATTTACCTGGGTGCAATTTCAGTCTAGAATTGAATAATAAATCTTGTTAACCCACGATAAATTGTTGCTGCAAAATAATTCTATCATGCCATCATTTGGTCTTTTCCTTATAATTTGGAACGTTTTCATAGGCATTTTGCCTAATCTCCTCTAGTTCAGTGATACCCAACAACCTTTTCTTTCTAGCAATTTCATAGTCCATGTTTACTTGCCTAATTACCCACATTGCTTTGTGCTCCAGTTCAACTAGAAAGTGACAAGCTTTCCCAAAAACCAATTGATACGGTGACATCCCTAATGTAGTTTTCTATGTTGCCCGTAATGCCCATAAAGTGTCATCCAGTCTGGAAGACTAATATTTTCTCCAAGGGTTCACGACCTTCTCAAGAATGTTTTTAATTTTTCGATTTGATACTTTGACTTGTCCATTAGTTTACAAATGACAAGTAGCAGCTATTCTATGATTAACTCCATATCTATTCAGTGCGGCTGCCACTTGGTTGCAATGAAAGTGTGTACCTTGATCGCTAATCAATGCCTTTGGTGTGCAAAAGTGGGTGAGTATATGCTTGTGAAAAAATTTAAGCACTATCTTTACATAATCCTTTGGGACTGCAACAGCTTCAACCCACTTCGAGACGTAGTCAACAGCTACTAATATATAAATATTTCCAAATGAACTTGGAAATGGTCCTATAAAATTCATACCCCAAACATCGAACAATTCAACCTCCGTAATTGGCTATTGCAACATTTCATTGCACCAAGATATAGAACTAGTGCGCTAACACTTATCGCATTGATTCACAAAATTGTGGTCGTATTTGAATAATGAAGGCCAGTAGAATCCTGATTGGAGAACCCTAGCAGCAGTTCACATGCTACAGAAATGAACTCTATAAGGAGCATCATGACAATGCTTTAGGACTGAAAGAATCTCCTCTTCCGGAACACAATGCCGAATGATGTTGTCATTTGCATACCTTGAATAAATACGGCTCGTTCCAATAATGCTTCACTACTTCATGAAGAAATCTTTATTTTTTATGGCCTGTGACACCCAATGGG
The DNA here is from genome assembly GCA_013677275.1 of Gossypium schwendimanii. NCBI lineage: Eukaryota > Viridiplantae > Streptophyta > Magnoliopsida > Malvales > Malvaceae > Gossypium > Gossypium schwendimanii. The sequence continues at coordinate 5,081 of JABFAF010277519.1, read as the reverse complement.
AATTTTCTGCACACTAGATAATTAACCAAATCCGCATACCAAGGGGTTACATCTACAACAAATAACTTCTCATCTGGGAATGTGTTGTCAATTTGAAGTATGTTTCCATCTTTGTTGCCAACTTCTAATCGAGACAAATGGTCTGCAACTTGACTCTCTAAACCTTTGCGGTATTTTATCTCAATGTTGAATTCTTGCAACAGTAAGATCCAAGGTATTAGTCTTGGTTTTGCATCCTTCTTCACAAAAGAAATCTCAACACTAAGTGATCAGTAAATACGGTAACCTTTGTGCTGACAAGATAAGAATGAAACTTGTCGAAAGCAAATATTACATCCAACAATTCTTTCTCTGTAGTGGTATAATTGATTTGAGCCTTTGTAAGAGTTTTGCTAGCATAATAAATGGCGTGGAATATTTTTCCCTTGCGTTGTCCTAGAATAGCACCCATAGCAAAGTCACTTGCATCGTACATAACTTAAAAAGGTTGAGACCAATCTGGTGCAACGACAATGGGTGCATTTACGAGCTACTTCTTTAATTGAATAAATGCATCCAGACATGCATTTTCAAAGAAGAACTTTTGATTCTGTTCCAGCAATGAGCATAAGGGTTTTGTAATTTCGAGAAATCTCAAATAAATCTTCTGTAAAACTCCGCATGCCCAAGAAAACTGTGAATAGCTTCCACATTTGTCAGTGGAGGTAATTTTTCAATGATTTCCACTTTAGCTTTGTCTACTTCAATGCTTTGACTAGAGATACAATGGCCTAACACAATGCCTTCAATTGTCATGAAATGACATTTTTTCCCAATTTAGAACAAGATGTGTTTCTTCACATCGCTTCAATACTTTATCCAAATTGTCAACGTAATGATCAAAATCATTCCCATAGACTGAGAAATCATCCATAAAAACCTCTAAAGAATCTTTAATCATATTCGAGAATATTGCCATCATGCACCTTTGAAATATGGGTAGTATATTGCAAAGACCAAAAAGCATATGGCGAAAAGAAAGAGTACCAAAGGGATAGGTGAAAGTTGTTTTCTCCTGATCCTCCAGTGCAATAGCAATTTGATTGTACCCAGAATAGCCATCTAAGAAGTAGTAATAGGCTCATCTACCAATCTTGTCCAACATTTGGTCAATGAAAGGAAGTGGGAATTGGTCCTTCCTTGTGGCAACATTAAGTTTGCGATAATCCATACAGACTCACAATCTCGTAGGAATGGATGTAGGAATTAATTTATCTTTTTCGTTGCTAACTACAATGATGCCACTCTTTTTAGGAACGTATTGCACTGGACTTACCCAATTGCTATAAGAAATTGGGTAAATAATTCTAGCATCAAGCCATTTTATAATTTCTTTCTTAACAAATTCTTTCATATTCTCGTTTAATCTTCTTTATTCCAAAATCGATTGCTTGCCTTCATCTTCCAACATGATCTTATGCATGAAAAAAGATGGACTAATGCCTTGAATATCGGCAATGCTCCAAGCAATAACTCATTTATGTTGCTTAAGAATATGGACCAATTTCTCTTTTTGAGTTACATCCAGTGTTGCAGAGACAATAACCGGGAGAGTATTGTTAGCACCAAGAAAGACGTAGTTAAGATGAGTAGGTAGTATTTTCAATTTCAGAGTAGGAGCTTCATCAATAGATGGCTTGAAAATTAGAGCTATTCTGTTGGCAAGTCTAAGGATTTGATCTGCCATCCATGGCTGAGTTCAATATTAATTACTTCAACCATGCTGTGACAATCATCTAAGAATTCACCATCAGATGTCATGGTAAACTCCTCATAAAGTATTGTGCTTCGGTCATTGAATTCTTCCTCAATTAGATCATCTAGCACATCGACAGTATGGCATTCTTCTTTATCCTTACATTACATAGATTCAAAAACACTGAAGGTAACGTGCTTATTATTAAGTCACATGGTTATTTCACCATTGTAAACATCAATAAGAGTTCATCTGATGGCAAAAATGGTCGTCACAAGATTATGGGAACCTCCTTGTCTGCCTCGCGGTCAAGTATGATAAAACTAGCTAGAAAAACAAATTTTTCCACACGAACTAAGATGTCTTTGACTTCCCTTTAGGGATCGATCTGCTAGTTGTGATGTCATAACAGTAGGTTTCATGTGCCTAATTTCCAACTTTCTGAAAGTAAATAGTGGCATTAGGTTGATGCTAGCTCCCAAGTCACATAAAGCCTTGCCCAAATAATGGTTGCCAATTGAACATGGGATAGTAAAGTTCTTAGGATCTTTTATTTTGGGGGGCAACTTATTTGTTAAAATAGTACTACAGCCTTTTGTGAGTGCAATAGTTTCAATATCACTGAGCTTCTTCTTCTTGGACAAGAGCTCCTTCATGAATTTCACATAATTCAAAATTTGCACAAGGGCATCAATTAAAGGAATATTGACCTGAAGTTGCTTCAGTGTGTTTAGGAATTGTTGGTATTGCTTATCCTACTCATTCTCCCTGAATCTTTGTGGAAAAGGTAAAGGTGGAGATACATCTGATTGCGTCAACACCTTTGATTGTGTCCACAGTTTTGAAGGTCGGACATTAGGCATATAAGTGACAATTTGTGGAACTTCTTTGTCTGGTACATCGATAAGCTCTTCAGATTCAACATTCTCACCAGGGATCACTTCACCAGTACCTTGAGGTGCTATAGTAGAGTTTATAGTCGGCTTGATAGTTTGTTTACCACTTCTAATAGTGATAGCCTTGCAGTGTTCTTTTCCCCTCGAAATGGTGTTTTTAGTGTCACTAGGTAGTGTGCTCGATGGTCAAGTATTCAGATTCGAAGCAAGTTGTCCTAATTATGACTCCAATGCCCAAATAGAAGATGAATTCCCATGCACAATAGCTTCTATGCGAGAAATATGCTCTCACATTAAAGCCTCAAGAGCTGCTAACGGGTCAGAAGTAGAAGCTTGCATATACTATTGTTGTCGATGTCCTTGAACATGCTGATTCGACATTGAAGAGTGTTGTGGCTGCATCTGATTTTGTTGTGGAAACATCTGACTATGTTGATTGTAGTTCTGGTGTTGTTGATTGTAATTCCCTTGTCTTAGATTATAATTGCCTTGAGTAGATATATTCCCATATCAGAATGTCACAGCATTTTGTCCAGCAATTTGAGTTTCCCAAGATTGTTGATTGCATGTAGAATTATTATAAGAGTTGCCATTAGAATTGTTGCGGATGTTACTGACATAAAATGCATTCTCTACATGTTGTGGACAATCGTCATAGCTATGGTAGTCATTCTCACAAAAAAAAGGTAGGAACATCAACTTGTTAAGCGACTTGTATAGGTGCAAAGCCACTAGTCCCTTGCATATTTTTTATCATATTTTCTAGAGAAGAAACTTGAGCACTAACTGCAGATATTGCGTCCAATTCAATAACTCCTAGAGTAGCTTTTACTTGTGTAGCTCTAGAGATAGATATTGATAATCATTCTGAGCATTTGTCTCAAGAATTCCAATAGCATCATTATAAGTGCAATCCAGCAAAGGACCATTCATTGATGCATCAACAAGATTCCTAGTGTGTGAATTCAGCCCATTATAGAAAATTTCAATTTGCGTTTCTTGCGAGTGTCGTGCATGGGGTAACATCGATGCAAAGATTTATAATGTTCCCATGTAGTGTGAAGATTCTCATCATCTATTTGATGATAAGCTCTAATATCATTTTAGAGACGAGCATTCATCGTTAGCAGGTTAAAGCACAAAACAAACTGTGTTGCTAATGCATTCCAATAAGTAATTGATCCAGCAGGTAGCCCAAGGAACCAAGTACGAGCTCTTCCCAATAAGGAATAAGGAAATAATTGCATATTCAAAGCATCATCAGGAACTCCTTGTTTACTAAAGGAAACATAATCAGTAAAAATAATATAAGATGTTCTCATGCATATTCATGTTGTAGTCTAGCATATTTCCCATTAGAATTCAACATTTGAAACATTACTGGCTTGAGTTCAAAATTCCTAGCTTGGATTGCTGGCCTAACAACCCCCGGTTGTAAGTCAACCAAGACAAGTACTACAACGTCTCGTATAGTCCTCTTTTGTATTTGAGTGTCTTGTGGCAATGGTGGGTCATTAGCATTTTGGTGCTACACTTGGGGTATGGCTTCATAGTTTCTTGGTAATGCCATATTCCTTTGTTCTTGAAGTCTCTTCGAATGGTTCTTTCAATTTTTGGATCAAAATCAACAATAAACTCCGAGTTGCTTTGGGTAATCAAACACCTAAAATAAAATGTGAAAATAATGGAAAAAAAAAACAAGTTAGTGGCAACTAAATATTATATAATAAAAAACAAAGTGCAAAAACAAAAATAAATATCAAACGAATGCCATCCCCGACAACGGTGCTAAAACTTGACCGACTGTTTAAGGTCACAACAATAATGTGCAAGCGTCACTGTCGATGCAAGTATAGTAGACAAATATGAGTCTGTCAGATATCGATCCCACGAGGATGGTTGTCTTTTGTCTATCAATGTTAGTGAATAAATAGATAGAAACAAGATAATTTGTAAGAGTAGTTGCCGAATCAATAACTTGAAAGCAATATAATAACGATAAATTGGGATCCCCAACATGAATATTCAATAGACTACTAAGTGCTCACAAGATATAAAATGATAGGTGATTGTCAATGCATTAAATCGCAATGAATATCTTACCAAGCTTAACTTCTATATTTAATCTAAGACTTAATCATGCACATTAACCACACCTTCTAAGGATGGCAATGGAACACTATTAAGAACAAGTGGATTAAATTCCTCTAATCCTCAAGCAACTTCCATTGTCATGCTTGTTATCTTGAACTATTGCTACACTTTCCAGTGTCAGTGACAGCAATAACACTTCTATGCTAAAAACATTCAAAGCCAAATATTAAACAATAGAAGAAAGATTGAGTAAAACAACATTTAACCCAGAAACCATGTGTACTTCCGTACAAACATGAAATAGAAAGTAATCACCATAGTTTAGAAAAGAAATATAAAAGAAACAAGTGGAGAAT
>JABFAF010277517.1:0-13584 GCA_013677275.1 Gossypium schwendimanii | reverse complement strand
TATCCTTGTTACCATCATCTAAACTTAGCCTAATTTCCATCATATTTCAAGATCGAGCGATACTTCTCCTTTTTAACGATCGGGCACATCAATGACTCAACTCATCACCGAGACCGAGATTGCATCACAAATTAATTAGTGTATTATGCTCCCTTTAATGCCTTCCATGCACCAAGCTGATTCCAGCTGAATGGACACCTACAAATAGCCATTAAAATTCGATCAAGATATCTTTAATGGGCTTAATTCAGTTGTCTTAGCTTAGGACACTTTAAATAGTTGTTAAGACTAAAACAAATGAAATGAGCTAAAGACAACTTAAATTGATGTAGTAATTTAGACAAATTAAATGACTTAGACCTATTAATGTCGAAACTACTTAGAAAAATTAAATAGCTTAAAAACTCATTTAACACTTAACTAAATTAATTAAATACTTAAACTAAATTAACTAAAATTTATTTAAGCAGCTAAGTTCTATTCCAGCAACTAAAATGCATGAGATTAGAATAAACTCAAAATGAGCAAACAAGCTCATTAAGCTGTAAACGAGTTGAATTGAGCTCAATGAGCTGGAATCGAACTAATTCAACGTTCAAAGGATTGCAAACAACGCTTAGAGAGCTGGACCAAGGGCATTTATGGGGCGTGATTGTATCACAAACACTTAATTTATTTTAATGATTTAAGGAATGAGCTGGAATGAAACTAAATTGAGCTCAAACGAGCTGAAATAAGCTCAAGTGAGCTGATTTGAGCTGAGTAGAGCTCGGGAAACTAGAAATGAGCTGAATTCAGCTTGCACTAAGGTGCAAGGAGTCTTTAAGGAATTGGCCCGAACTTTTCCATTAACATCGATCTTGTTTTCTTCCCAAAATTGAGTGAATAAAGCTGAAACAGCTTCTTGGAATTGCCTAGCTCAAGCTCAAGTCATTGAGCCTTTAGGAAGCTCAATGGGATCTTGGCTAGAATTCGTTGAGTTCCTAGGTGTGCTTACATCAGTGGGCCAATTCCGATGCCGTCGAATTGCCTCGTGACATGATGCGACTGAGGTCGTATCAAAAAACATAGTATTGACCTCTTTTATAAAATCGTTATTTTTTTGTCTTTTCAAGTAAAATGTAACTTTTGTAGTGAAAGTTTGAAAGTTGTTACATTTAAAATTCGAACTTGTATTTTCAAAAAACATTTGTTGCATAAAATCGTTGTTTGCCAAACATTGCAGTTTAAAAGTCAAAACGCATCCAAAGCCAAAATTATAAACAAACAGTCTAGAGAGTCCCAAAATTACAAAACTCTCAAGATTACATTGACCCGCCTATGCCTAATGATTACCTGAATAGAACAAACAAATAGATGTGAGTCTTCAAAACTTTAGTGTGTAACTTAATGGAGACATGCATGCACATAAACTCAGATTTATCATGTAGTAGATCAAATATGGACATAGGTCCTTAACAAAATTAGATAATATTAGAATCGAATTATCAGAACATACAGATATGCAAAGTCCTACCCCCATTCTCTACACACCATCTCCGACCATCCCAACACACCATGTGGGGTATAAAACATCCACCCATCCCAACACACCACATAGTGTCTTTACGACACTTATCAGAATAGTTTGTAGTCTAGTTGCTAGTATATCGGTGAAATGTCGCCTCATAGAACACTTCCTCCACATATACAAATCCCAACCCATACACAGATAAGAATAACAGATATAATAGAATTAACATGTCTTGCGTTCTCATATACAGATAACATACATGTTATTATGATCTGGTCAAATCATGCATATCAATTTCTAAATACTCAAATCAGTCTATCAGAATAGAAAGTATCATGCATTAGGGTTTGTTTTACCCTTACCGACCCTACGAAAAACCCACAGTCGATCGGAATGATGTGTGTGACCCTAGGGAAAATTCTAGAATTTTGGGCCCACATGCCCGTTTGGCCCACACGCCCAAATTGGCCATGCCCATGTGGCATATCTTTGTGGGCCCACATGCCCAAATTGGCCTAGCCCGTGTGACCCACACGGCCACACGCTCACCTGTCATAAGGTCGGGTACGCACCCGTGTGGCGTCGACAGACCACTTTTTCAGCTTTCACCAAACCTCATTTTCTTATGTTTTCATTACACACCTAGTTCATTTTCGATGAAAAAGTAATCTCGAGACCACTAGAACCTATAATTTGATTGAGGATACTAAGTCAATAACCAAAACGATTTATAGAACTAAAATCCCCAATTCATTGAAGTGCTCACCTTTGATGAGCAATGCTTCCCAAACTTAATTCACCGCAAAATCGAACGTTTCTAGCCCCTCTCCTAAACAATCAACCAATTCCAATGTTTAAAACCAACATTCATTAAAATTGCAAACTAATTTCCATAATAGAAAATCTCCAAAATGCAACGTAAAGAGTAAAATGCTACTTACGAAATGCTTGGATAGTAGAACAAAACAATCTCAAGCACTCGTACGATGAAGCAAAATAATAGACTAACAAAATCGCCGTTTGACTAAAAGAAAGAGAGAGAAGGGAAAAAGAAGAAGACAATATGGGAGATGGGGAAAATAGAACGTGAAATTGGGAAGGGAAAAGTTGGAAAGCGAAAGTAAAATTAATTAATTAAAAAAACAATATAAAATAAAAAAACCCACACAATCCCCTAAATTAAGCCATGATCTGTCATTCCAACCAACTGTAACTACCCACTCACTCATCCACTATCACAGACTTTCAATTCCATCCAACCTCTACTACATAACCAGCACACACACCCAGAAGCAAAAATAACATCCTTCGCTCACATAGGGGTTCGAACACGAGACCTTATAACAAGCTAACACCTTACCACTTGAATCAACAAGCTCATTCTAAAATGATTTGACTAACAATACAATATAAACCAAACCACCAAAGGACAGGCTAGGATAAAAAATAACAAAAATTTCCAAAGGTGGGACTCGAACCCAAGACCTCAAACACACCCATATCACTTAACCACTAATGTAACGACCCAAAATATAAGTTTTAAATTTCTGCATGTTATGACACAAATTGCTTGTTTGCTTTAATGGCTAAGTGATTTGGTATGGGAGTGTTTGAGAAGCCTGGGTTCAAGCCTTGGCTTTTGTAGATTTTTTAATTTTCCTCTTTAATGAACCCGGATGCTAGTATATAATCTTTAAAAATAATAGTGTTTGTTTTATGACACAATAAGAGCTTGTGGTCTAGTGGCAAGGTGGTGTTGAGTAACTGTGAAGTCTGAGGTTCAAGTCCTGGGTTGCGCAGTGGAGTATTTATTTTGTTGCTTGAGCTGGGTAGGTGGTGGAGTTGGATTAGAATACTACTTAAGGGAGTTTGAAATGGTCATGGAGGGAGTTGGGGAGGATTTGATGGAGAAAATCAAGGAGGGATAAGGGGAGGGATTTTAGGAGAAATTCAAGGAGTTTGTAGGAGAGGAGGAGAGTGTGCCGTTTGGGGATACTCCAACTTGGAAAATCGGCTGGGGAAGGGCTTTTGTGCCGAATTTGCTCATTAGTCAGAAGGGTAATCGATTTGGCGGTCTTTCTTTACTCTGTTTGCTTCGGTTTTGTTCAACTTTTCTTTCTCCCTTTTGCTTTCTTTGTTCTAATTTTCTCAAAAGACCTTAGGAACCTCTCAGGTTTGTTCATCTACCTTTTCCTACTCTTCCTTTTTTTTCTTTTTGATTGGGGTGGCCGAATAGTTTTTGTATCCTCTCACTAGATCCTTTTTCCTCTTTCTTCTTCTTCTTGTGCCAAATCTTCTCTTCTCATCTCTTCTTCTCCTCTCTATTTTTGTATTGCAAGTATTGTCGACTACCGATAAGTGCTGCTCTTCACTCTATCCTTTTCTTTTCTCTTCCTAAAACCAAATAGCCTCCTCCGTACTACTTTAATTTTTGACTGCTGATGTTTTTCTCTCGATATGCTGCTTGTTGCAGTGTTAATGTTTTCCTCGAGGTGCAGTGCAGTGTAAGCGTTGTAAAGTCGTCGAAATCTCTCTCATTCCTCGATCAAGGTAGGTAGGCTAGCCTTCTTTTATGTGATGGTTGAATATTTTATGGTTCTGCATATGATTAGGTGTGGTTTCCAACCACATGAATACACAATACTATTTAATGAGTGGTTGTATTGCAGATATTTTTCAGCAAGGTTGAAGTCGATCGTCATCGGTTGTGAAGAGGGCTGAGCCATTTTTGTTAGTTGAGGCAAGTGTTAGTTTAGTTTTGGGTCAAGGTTTTGAAAGAAGGGGATTAGCCTTATTGTTTTTTGATTAATGGAAAACGTGTTTGAATGCAAATTTTGGGGTATTTGTGAATTTTAGTGCGTTTTCACAAATAGGTGTGTAATCACACCCTCTCTCCACTGCAAAGTGGCAAGAGCTGAAAAGCTATGAACACGACGTTTGAGACCACATGGGCGTGTGACCACTCGAGTGGTAAGCTCAAAGTGCAATTTGTGGGAAAATTACTGAAATACCCTCGAAGGGTAAAATTATCGAAATACCCTCGAAGGAAAAATTATCGAAACACCCCTGAAGGGTAAAATTATCAAAATACCCTCGAAGGGTAAAATTACTAAAACACCCCCGAAAGGTAAAATTATCGAAATACCCTCGAATGGTAAAATTACTAAAATACCCTTGAAAGGTAAAATTACTCAAATACCCTTGAATAGTAAAATTATCGAAATACCCTCAAAGGGTAAAATTACTGAAACACCCCAAAGGGTAAATTATCAAAATAGCCCCCGAAGGGTAAAATTATCGAAATACCCTCAGAAGGTAAAATTACCGAAACACCCTCGAAGGGTAAAATTATTGAAATACCCTCGAAGGGTAAAATTATCGAAACACCATCGAAAGGAAAGATACGAAAACGGTGGTCATATTTAAAGTTAATGGACAACGCTTGAAGCACTAATAGGGTGCTTGTGTGGATCAAGACAAGCAATCCATTGACCTCTGAGATGTTTAAGCTAATAATTATTTTTTCTATTTTTCTTTTCCTTAATTTCTTTACTTTAATTTCTTTTTTATTACTAGTTAACTTTAATTATTTCATGTTGCTTCTATTTCTATTTTTATCTTTAAGTTGTTCTTTCCATGATTTCAAGAGACAGAATAAAGAATGCAAACTTATCATTTGTGCTACTAAAAGGAGTTTGCTGCAACATTGCGAAAGAGAGTTATGCCATAAAAAATTGGGAAATGGATGTTGAGGTACGAGGTAATATGGGTTTATCAGACAGAAAAGTCCAAGGGTGAGATTTTTGGATAGGTGGGCCCATTACATTACTTAGGTAGCCCATGGTGGAGAAGCCAAAATTCTTGTTTTAGGGCTAGGTCATTTCATAGTTCCCCCCAAAAATCCCTTCGTCTTTCCTTCCAACATGCTACAAAACCTAGTCTACACATTTAATTTTCCTGAACCATCAATTGTATATACAATTGTGAGGTTGGGTTGTATGATACCTGTTGGTTGTCGCGTGAAAATATGTAATGCAAATGTGCTAGTGTACACATCGATTCAAGTAATATAATGATTAGTGAGTATCGTATCCATAGGGATTAGAAATTGATTACAATTGGTAAAGTATTATTGTAGATTCAACTAATTAAACTGTACAAAAGAAACAGAGTATAAATTAATATCAATTATAACTGAAAAAATGACAAAGCAATCAAAATATTGTGCCAATTTACAAAGAATAAGTAGCGAGTATTTCTGCTGTTGAATGATAAAGGTTGGAATTACTCAGGGAATATTTTCATAACATAATAATGCCATGGCTAAAGTTTTACTAACTACTACCGAGAGAATTACTACTACAGTCTACTTCTTTCAAAAGTCAGACTTTAGGTTTTATCCTGAGTCTGTGTATGTCTACTGGACTCACGAATGATAACCACACTAACATTCTTCACCTGCACAGATCGCAACTTTTATATCTAGAGTACTGCAATTATTCTTTCGAGTACTCGCCTTTATCAATCAATTAATACTCTGATGTATTTAATCTTTTCAGATTCAAATCCATTTAAAAATATAACATATAGTCAATTATGTCTAGAGCCTGCACCCATGCATTCAGAATAAGCATAAAATGAATGAAACAATAATTTTAATCTAAATCATATCATGGGCATTACAGATAATTCAATATTCACCAAAATAATTCCAACCTAAATATAATTAGCTCATGGGATGGGCAATGAAATCCAAAATCAAATCATTCATCAACATTCTTCAAGTTCTATGAATCATAAAAGTTAAAACCAAGAAAAACATAACAAAGGCAGAACTGTAGGAAGTTCTCGCTACACTCCAGCTTTTTCTTAAGATTTTACGCAAAACTCAGATCAGATTTCTATTCCCCTTTTTCACGTCTGTGATATTTTCTTTTTAGCTGCTACCCTATTTTTACTTTCCCTTTAAGCCCATAACCTTATCACTTTCCCTCTAAATTTCTATCACACTAAAATCAGGACCTAATTATCAGCCTCCCATCACTCAAGTCATATCCCATTTACTCATTGCTTTGTCGTCATTTATTTTACCCTAAATTCCCTACACTTATTTGTGGTTTCTTCAAACACTGCAAATTTTCTTCTTTCTTTTCTACACATACTTTTACCTTAGCTTTCCATAATGGCTAGACGATCTACTCGTCAATCATCTGCTAAGCCTCCTTGCACTATCTTTAACACTGTGGCAGAAGAGCCGTACCAGAACTATTAGAGTATGACCAAAGACCAATCATGAGATGATTGTAATAACATATGTTTTACCTCGGTTATTAATATAAGGTATTGCCATTACTATTTTAGTTTCTTTTTTATGTATATAAATAAACTTTTTTATAATAACGTCTTAAGAACAATAAAATTTTTCTTAAAAGGTCCTTAGTCAAGTATTATTGTGAGCTTGTACAACAATAATGCATTAAGACTAACATGTAGTTGATTGATGAGAAAGTGTTGTCATTGACATAGGGATGTCAAAATCAATACATGAGTATATGTTAGAGAATGACATATTGGATTGACCTACTATGAATATGTTTCTTGGATTATTATGTAATAGTCACAACATTACTCATAATGATAACTATGTATACGATCCTTAGACTTGAGATCATCATTGTCCCAACATAGTGAGTCTTATATTTTGATACAATCAAATGTCTACTGTAATAGGTTGTACCATAAAGACTGGTGTTGGGTATGCCACGATCTACATAGTGAGATATGATTGATCAATATAGGATTTGTCCCTCCTACATAATGGGAGCAATATCTTAGGCCACTTAATGAAGTGATACTAGAAATGTATGGCCATGCTCGAATAAGCTAATATGAGATATTACACTTATTTGTTTATTGTAGTCTACTTTGGGTATCAAGAAACATGAGATTGGACTTTGCAAGTGTGACTATTCCATAACTTGTGTCCAATCAAGATATAAAGGAAAAAAAGGACATAATACATGAAAATTTATCATAGAAAGGTTATGTTAAACCACGACATCTTGTAACTTGGGTAGTGATGATACATTGCTGGATGCCACTCATTGCTTGTAATGTTAGTAGTGTTCTAGTATTACTACTAATGTTACAAGAGCCTATAGGGTCACACCCTATGGTTGAAACAAACAGATTCTAAACACAGTTTGTATTAAACTTAACTGTCACGAGAATTATAATAATTATTGAATTAATTTAATTTGATAGTTATATAATAAACACAATATATGTACAAGAAGAGAGAACATAATTGAAATAAATGTATGAATTTGATTCATCTAAAATATTATTTATGATCTGTTTACTGAAATTATTAAAATAAAGTATTATAATAATTAATTTTGGTTAAACATAAAATATATGGAAATTAATATCCTTTTAGAAAGGATATTACAATATGATATTTTCATATATATTTTGGCACAAAAAAGGGATTTCATTTTTGATTTTTTAGGGAATATTAAATAAAAGGAAAGGAATCATAAAATAAAACCCTAGGGTGCAGAAAAGTGTTAACCAACATTAACCAGAAAAGAAAAGGTATATTTTTCAATCTACATAGTGGGATATGATTGATCAACACTACGTAGAGGTTGGGACGGTTCTGTTGCGGCTTTGGATCGGCAACATGTAATGGGGATTGAAACAACAATGGTTCCTTCCTACTTTTAAGAGTGCGAAAGGTATATTTTTCAAACCTTTTCTTATTGATTCACTCCTCGTGCATGGATTATTGGTTTGGATCATCGAAATAATTTTTTTGTTGTGCCACGGGGCGTCCCGATGAGCAAATAGTGATATCAGAGCCACTTGTACGATACGAATTTGGGATTAAATTCAATGGTTGTTCCAATCATATAATATGCATGTCGTTCGTTTGAATTTGTTCAATCTGTTATATGTATATGTGATGTGTCCAATCTATTTAACAAAAAATTGTAATTGATTAATACACTGTTTGTTAAAGGTTAACGAATTGTTTAGAAGTAGTGGGGTTTTTATTGATGTTAACAGTTAACTTATTGGAATTTTCAAAAGGGAATAATAGTTGTTCTAGTAATCCTATTCAGCCCTCGGGCCTTCATAGCCCTCATAGATCCTCAAATTTACCACTGTTCTATTTTTAACAATCGACTAAAGAATAAAACATAGCATATTTTATTGTACAAGTATGTTGTACGTTATGGTTGATTTGCACGGTGTTTGGAAATTCATGGTTATAGCCCGATAACCCATTAATTTTTTTATTTAAAAATGTCATAAATCTTTTAAATACGACCTATGTGTCGTGCCTTACTATTTTTCTCTTGTCTTCTTATCTCACTCCCTCGTATGTAAAACGAGTTTCTACAAATTGTAAATTGCATGAGTTGCTGTGGCCTAGACGAGAAGAAAGATGTACCAACTAAAGTAAACAAAAAGCTTGTGAAGCGGCTTACACCTTTAGGTTTCCTTTTGGTTCTCCCATTGTCTTGGGAGGAACCACATTAGTTTGTGGGCTATAACTATTGAATTTATTCACTGCTTTATCTATTCATGTATGAGATGCTATGGATGTCTAAAACATGGCAAATTTTAAGTATGTTAAAAATTGGTAACTATAAACAAGATTAATTGATGAGACCAATTAAATGACTAAATGGACTAAAGTAAACCATAATTGGTGAGATGCAACCTTAATAAAATTCCTTCAATCAAAATATTAATTCAACGTTGTATTCCAATCATTGCCCTTATTAAGGCCTCAATCGATACTATGTAGGTCCTGTTAAAGCGAAGTACTAGTATCTATCTTAGTTAAATACGGAGAATAAGCAAGTGATATTCACTGGTTAGAACATTGGTTAGTGACTTAACTAGGTTACTCGAATAGGATTAGAAACCTAAAGGCAAGTAATTTGGATAAATCATAAAAAGATTAGAACAAGAGTTGTTCACCCAATATTTAAGAGTTACATGTGATGTAATTAGCAAGTGTTGCTTATCTAAATAGCCATAATCTTGGGAGTAAAGCCAAAGCTGACTTAAGAGGAGGTGAAATATGGATCCTTACTCACTAGAAAAACTTTCGAGAAAGTCTTTTCGAAATTAAAATACGATGGTTGTTAATTTTGAATAAAATAGTGGGAGCATCATTTAATAAAGTCCTTTTAATGATTACTATAAAATTGGTAAATTTAATCACTCGCATATCTCATTGTTGTAGATATATTATGACTGTAAACACAAATTCACTTTCATTATGATCGGCTCTTGAGAAGGAAAAATTGAATGGTTTGAATTTCCTTGACTGGTTCCGTAACTTAAGGATTGTCCTCAAACAACAACAAAAATTATATGTCATTGAACAACCCTTTCCTAATTAACCGCCTATTAATGCCTCAAGGGTTGATAGAGATGTTTACAATAAACATCTTGATGATATGGTAGACATTGGATGTCTTATGCTTGCCACTATGATTCCTAAGCTTCAAAAGCAACACGAGGACATGATTGCTTATGAAATGATCGAGCACCTGAAAGAACTTTATCAAGAGCAAGCATGGCAAGAGAGGTTCGATACCTCTAAGGCTCTTTTCCTATGTAAGCTGTTACAAGAAAGCCTAGCAAGACCTCATGTTCTTAAGATGATAGGATATATTGAAAGGCTGTCTAAACTTGGATTTCCACTGAGCCAAGAGTTGGCCACTAATGTTATTCTCCAATGGTTGCCTAATAGTTATAGCCAGTTTGTCCTCAATTTAAATATGAATGAAATTGATAAGACTCTTCCATAGTTACTCAGCATGTTGTGAACTGCTATAGGTAACATGAAAAAGCTTGGACCCAAGCCCATTCTAATGGTCTGTAATAACAAGGGAAAGGGTAAAGCTCAAGCTAAGACAAAGCCTAAGGGCAAATGTGGGCCCAAATCTGAAAAAGGAAAGGTTGCACTAAAGCCCAAAGGAGGGGTGGCTAAGGAAGGAAATTGCTTCCCCTATGCTATGACTGGACATTGGAAAAGGAACTGCCCTATCTATCTTAAGGAAGTCAAGAAAGCTAAAGCAAGTGGAGCGTCTGGTTCAGGTATTTATGTTATTGATATTAATTTATCAACTACAACTTCTTGGGTATTAGATGCTAGTTATGGTTCTCTATTTGTACTTCTGTACAAGGACTGCAAAGGAGTAGGACTCTGGCTAGAGGAGATGTGGACCTACGAGTTGGAAATGGAGCAAGAGTTGTTGCATTAGCTGTAGGAACATATAATTTGTCTTTTCCTAGGTGACGTCTTTTATGTTTAGAGGATTGTTATTTTGTGCCCAGTTTGACTAAGAACATTATTTCAATTTCTTGTTTAGACAAAATTGGTTTTGAGATAATAATTAAGAATAATTGTTACTCATTTTATCTCAATGATGTTTTCTATGGTTCAACATAATGGGTAAATGGCCTCCATATTTTAGATCAAGATAATCCCATTTACAACATAAATACTAAAAGATCTAAAATGAATGACTCAATTCAAACTTATCTTTGGCATTGTCGTTTTGGGCACATAAGTGAGAAATGCATATCCAAACTCTATAAAGATGGTTTCTTGGATTCATTTATTTTTTAACAAAATTAAATGTGTGAATCTTGCTTATTTGGAAAGAATGACTGAAGCTCCTTTTAGTGGTAAAAGTGAGTGAGATAATGAATTATTGGGCCTAATACATACTACTGTATGTGGACCAATGAACACACAGGCTAGAGGTGGATTTTAGTACTTTATTACTTTCACTGATGATTTCACTAGATATGGGTATGTTTATCTCATGCACTTTAAGTCTGAAGCCCTTGAAAAGTTCAAATATCTAAAAAATGAAGTACAAAATCAACTAGGAAAAACTATCAAGACACTTCGATCTGATCGAGGTGGAGAATTTTTGCGCCTAGAGTTTGATAACCTTTTGGAAGAATGTGGGATAGTCTCAGAACTTACTCCTCTTGGTACTCCTTAATGGAATGAGGTTTTTGAGAGAAGAAATCAAATTCTATTAGACATGAGTCAATCAATGATAAGTCACGCTAGTCTATCGACTTCCTTTTGGGGATATGCACTTGAGATAGTTGCTTTCACACTGAATCGTGTTCCATCTAAATGGTTAAAAGTACACCATATGAAATGTGGATTGGGAACTGTCCCAGTATTTCTTTTATAAAGATTTGGGGTTATAAAGCTAATGTTAAACATCAAACATCTACTAAGCTTAAACTCAAACCTGAAAAGTGTGTATTTGTGGCATATCCAAAAAAAGTGATTTTTGCTCGGACTGGTGTCTTCCTAGAAAGAGTATTTGTGTCTAGAAAAGGAAGTGATAGAAAGATTGAACTTGAAGAAATTTGAAAAAGACAAAATACCACAAAACCAAAGATAGAACAACAACAAGTTCCATAAGAAATTGAGGAACAAGTAATTCTGTAGAAACATAACCACCGCGCAGATCTTTAAGAGAACGCCATGCACCTAAGAGATATGGATTTCTCATTACAACACATGGTGGCATTCTTCTTATGGATCAAAATGAGCCTAGGACTTATCAAAAAGTAGTGGTGAGCCCAGACTCTGAGAAATGGTTAGAGGCCATGATGTCTGAGATGGATTCCATATCAGAAAACCAAGTATGGATCTTGGTTGACCCACCTGAAGGGGTTAAACCCATAGGGTGCAAGTCAATTTTAAAAAAGAAAACTGACATGGATGGTAATGTACAAACATACAAATGGAGATTGGTTCATAAAGTTTTCACCAAGTTTATGCCGACTACTATGATAAAACATTTTCTCCTATTGCAATGTTTAAATCCATCTGGATCTTGCTCTCAATAGTTGCATTTCATGATTATGAAATCTGGCAGATGGACGTCAAAAAAACTTTCCTTAATAGGAAATTGGAAGAGGATGTGTACATGATACAACTTGAAGGTTATGTCGGTCTGAAAGATGCTAGAAAGATATGCAAGCTACAAAGATCCATTTATAGATTGAAGCAAGCTTCTCGAAGTTGGAATTTTTATTTTAATGATGTAATCAAAGAGTTTGGTTTTACCAAAAATAAAGATGAGCCTTGTGTTTATAAGAAAGTTAGTGGGAGTATTATTGTATTCTTCGTACTGTATGTAGATGACACATTTATCATAGGAAATGACATACCTACCGTATAGTTTGTTAAGACTTGGTTAAGATGTTATTTTTCTATAAAAGACTTGGGTGAGGCCACGGACATTTTAGAAGTCAAAATCTATAGAGATAGATTAAGGTGACTCGTAGGTCTAAGCCAAAGTACATACATAAATATAGTACTGAAAAGATTCAGTATGGAAGAATCTAAGAAAGGATTCTTAACTATGAGACATGGTATCTCACTTTCATAGAAAATGTGTTCTTCAACTCCATAAGAGAGTGAGCGAATGAGTAAGATTCCATATGCTTCGGCTATTGGGTTTATCATGTATGCCATGCTATGTACTCATCCTGATTTATTGTATGCTTTAAGCATGACGAGTCAGTATCAAGTAGATCCCAGTGAAGGTCATTAGGTAGCAATTAAAACTATCCTTGAGTACTAGAGAAGGACTAAGGATACATTCTGATACGACCCCGCCCATGACATGTCCTTGGTTTAGCTCACCTAATTTTAATTCAGCTCACATGAGCTTAATTTAGCTCATTTGAGCTTGGTTTAATTTCTTTTCAGCTCATTAATTTTATTTGCTGGAATAAATTATTTGAATTGGTTAAATTAGTTAATTCATCTCAATAATTGTTAGTGTTTAATTTGTTTAAATCTAGACAAAATTAATTATTTATGTTAAATGTGTCCATGCATGTTTTAATATGTTCTAGTTATTACATAGCATAAATGTGTCTATCTCATTACATCTAATTAATGTGTCTTATTGTTGATTTAATATGTCTGGATTCAGCCAAATTTATGAGTAGGTTTATTGTCTAAGTTGCAGCCGAATTTAATTTGTCTTAACTTGATT
>JABFAF010277502.1:0-24717 GCA_013677275.1 Gossypium schwendimanii | reverse complement strand
TTACCCTTATTCTATATCAAACAACCTGTACTGCTATAATGAGGAAAGCTTATTGCAATGATAGTATACCCAAAATGCATATACTGTAAATACATCATTCTGCATATATATATATATATATATATGAAGAATAAAAGGGGAGTAGAAAAATGGAAAGAAAATAAATTTTGAATGTGTTTGGTATAAAATGAAGAAAGAAAATACGAGAGATAGACTTTTTTTTTCCATCATAATGCATTAAATAAATCATTCCAAATTAAAATGATAAGAGAGAAATGAGAAAAGTATGCATGTTAGGTTAAAATTATGCATTTTTTAAAAATGTTTTTCTTTCCTCTCATTTTTTTAACTCTATCAAATAATAAATTGAAAGAAAATTACCTTCTTTTTTATTCTATTTTTCCATCTCTCCTACAAAACATACATATGGAAAGAAGAATTATATTTTTTATCCTCTTTCAATTACCCATCTTCCTATTTTTTTCCACTCCACCAAACAAAGCTTACGTGAGATATTGGAAAAGAAGAACTAGAAGAATCCTTTTCACTTCTAAACATGATATGAAGGAAGAACGTTTCTTATTCAAAGTAAGAAAAACCTTCAATTTTTTTTTGCTCTAATAAAAGCTACAAAATTATGCATGTATGCATGTACCTACGTATGTATGGGCTTTGTTTAGGTCATTGTGTGTAAAGTCACATACATTAAAACACCGGTACATCACCCTTCCCACAAGACTATACTTGCATATACAACCAATAGTAAAACCATGAAATAGAATAAACATTATTAAAATATCACACTCAAAACCAAAAGCAACCCTGAATCGACCCCAATATTTATATTCACAGAATCTGACTATACCCATCTCCAATTCATATCAACATCTCACAATTCCAAAGACCCAACAAAAAATGAAACTACAAGATTAATACAATAACAGTTAATTTATAGCCAAAACAAATACCTTCCAGTCACCTCCGATAAGCTAATTAGCTTGTTTTCTGACTCCATATCTCCACGATTTTCCCCCAAAATTTGCTTGTCATTACCCATTCCCATGTTCCATGTCTCCTTTGTTTCTTGCAAGGATCGCTTTCATCTTCCTTAGAATTTTCAGATTCTTTTTTCATATTCTTCTGTTTTCATCACGAGTAATAATATTAATCATGGGAGGAAAACAAAGAATAATAAATTAGAATGACTTTAGGCTTACATTTTATTTTTCTTTTGTCGATAAAATATCGGGAAAGGGAAGAAAATCTGGATGAAAGTTTCAACCACTACTATCAGAAATCTTGGTGACTTTAGGCTTACTTACGCATTAGAGTGGAAGGATGGCCTAGATATTCTTTAGATTTCTTAGATTTTTCTACCATGTCAATATAATATGATCAAAAAAACAAATACATTAATTTAATATAACTTATTAGGTTATGATTTACAGTCTTATCCAACAACCTCAATCTCGTATTAATAGTGACTCATCTGTAAATTCTAAATAATATATAGTCAAGCCTCTCTATAATAGTTTTATTTGACTGCCAAAATTTTGGATGTTATAGAGAGATGAATGTTGTACGCCTATAATAACATTTGAGACACCTAGAACAACATTTGAGATTTAGATCATATTTGAATTTTAAATAAATAATTTAAACAACTATAATATATTAATATTAATCTTGATTGGTGAGATTTAAATCGTATCTTTATAAAATTTACAAATGTAAGCCTATTTATTAAAAATTATTTTCCATTTAATAGAATATGACTAATATATTTTTATATAAAATTTAAACATTTTATTGAAATAAATTTTAACTAAAATTTATTATTTTCATTTCACTTAGTAATATAACTAATTTTACTAAAATTTGAGACAAAAGGTTGCTATAGGAAACTAATTAAGTAAATAGTATACTTCACACTTAATAGTTATTGTAATAGATGAAAAGCTAATATAGTGAGTAAAAAAAACATAAAAAATTTGATTCCGCAACAAATTTGACTGTTATATTGAAATGTTGTTATTGTTATAGAGAGGGCTAAACGTATAACACTATCCTTTAAGAACATATACGGTTCTCCCTTGACTATGTTCTTGCTCTTCTATATCCACTAACCTAAAAAAAAGCGCTCTTCTCATTCCAATTCTTTGATATTGATTGGAGAACAGAATCGAGAGTGAAATGTAAAACCAATTATTAAAAAAAATTTAAAATACTAAATAATAAGGAAATTTCGAAATATATTATATATGTACCTGTTCTCCGAAAATTTGTTGTATGGTGCTATTAAGGTTGCCTTCCCAACGCTTATGCCATTTTAATCTTACTTTGTGTAACACTGGCGTGTTTAATTCTCCTTGAGAGTACGTCTTCATATTTGGAAAATCGCGCACATATACACTTTCTAAGGATGGGAAGCCAAAGGTATAATGCCATGATGAATAGAAGCTTTCTAGCTTTAGTAGAGATTTAAGTTTCAAATAGATGAGTTGGGGAAACTGATTTCATCATCATCATCATCATCATCATCATCATCATCTCTACCACCTACTATTTATGCTATCTCTTTGCGATTCACTATGATCATTTCATTTAGATGTACGAGACTTTTGGCTGTGGAATGGGTAATAATTTTTATGATTCCAGGGCATCCTTCTACTTTCAAAAACACTAAATTATTGAAAGATACCAAGGATGGAACTAAACGCCATATCTCTTTCACTCCAACATTCCATCCCAAAATAAGTTGATGTAGATTTGGAAACGCGTACTGCATAATTCTCAATTATTTGTTAACGTTACATACAGATAGAAGATGCATTGTTAAAAATTAAAACAGTCTAACATTAAAAAAAAGTAATTGTTAGGGTAAAGAATTTAATATCAAAATAAGAATAATAAATAAATAAGAAAATAGTTTTGAAATTAGGATGATACCTGATTTACCCAAAAGAGGGGTTGGTCATTAGTGTTTCCACTTATTTCTTGAGAAGTAAACAATATCTCCACTTTGTTACATCCATACACTTCCATCCTCTTCAACGATGTCCAATTTATGATCTGCGCCTTATGACATAAACTCTTTAGATTTGGCAAGCCAATGGGAGTCAAAGATGGCCAATATGGAAATTCAAATGTATTATCATTCAATTGAATGAGTTGTGGAGCAAGTGATTTCATAGCACCAGCGTTAACTTCTTGAGATTGGCATTCACGTATTATTTTTTCTAATGATTCACAATTACATATGTTCAAATTCTTAAGCTTTTGAAGTCTCGTCAACATACTCAACGGAAAAACATTCAACAATTTAGGACAACCTTCCAAAGAAAATGAAGTGAGTTTAGAATAGGAATGTTCATCAAGTAGGTTAAGCCATAGCATTTCCACGTTTTTCATGCCATCACTACTACTCAAACACTTCTTTACCAATTCTTCCATGCTACCATCTTCATGACATGCTTTTAGCTCCGATTCCATATAATTTGTAATATTGAAATTTAAATCATCATCTTCTTCGTCATATCCAATGCCATAAGAAATACCCAATTCCTCTAGCACAAGAAATACCACCTATATTTACATGCATAGTTCATTTGAATGTATCCATAACTATATATCATAAAAAAATAACAATAAGTAAAACTTAAGATAATATGAATTTTTTGTAGTTTCTTAGTACAACTATGTATTGTCATGTTTTACATTTTCTTTTTCACTTATCTCAAAAATCTCATCATGTTTCAAGAAAAGCATTTGATCTTTTAACCTTAAAATGTTTGAATGCCCCTTTAAAATATTACTATAATGCCCTGAACAATTTAATTTTGTTTCTGTGAAACTTGTCACAAATATATATCTGCTTTAGTAGTTAAGTATTCTGGGTGTGTGTCTAAGGTATTGGGTTTAAGTCTCACATTTGGAAATTCTGTTATTTTTTATCCAAGCCCTATCCCTGTTAGGTGGGTTTATATAAATTGTCTGTTAATCTATATCAAAATGAGCTTGCTGGTTTAAGTGGTAAGGAGTTAGCTTGTTGGAGGTCTTGTGTTCAAATCCCTGTGTGAGCTAAGGTGATAATTTTTGCTTCGGTTGACTGAGAGAGTTTGGATAGAATAGAAAGTTTGTTTAAATGGAGAATGCTTTTTGCTTTTTAACAGTTTGGGGAATGGAAACTGAACTACCTTTCGGCTCTCCTTGAAAACTGCGTTCATTTTTTGAGCCTATTTTAAAAGAACTAAAAAAAAATGGAAAACGAAATGTTTTATAGCTTTAACAATTTTAAAAGAAAAAACTAAATTGTTTCGAAAAGCTTTAAAAGAAACAAAAAAATGGATCACTCAAAGCATTCTATTTCCAGAGAGAATAATAATAAAACTTTCAAAAATAAATCCAATTTCATTTTTTGACATAGATCCAATTTTTCAATTTTTTGATTCCTTAGAGTTTGTTTTGCCCGTTCCTGGTGGTATCAAGATGCCACTGTGTTGAGATATCTTATCTCTTTCTCCTGGAAAATAGATATTGCCCAAAAAATTTTCATTTCAATCTATTTTTTCTTCTTTCCACTCGGACCAATCCGCCCACTTGGCTTCTTGTATTTAAAGTGATTTGGGTTTATCAGTTGGTTAGGAGTGAATATAGTGGGATTTTTATTTTGAGTTAAATTTATTTTTATTTTATTTTATTTTATTTTTTCTCAAAATTTTTTTCTATTTTGACGTTTTGTTTTCTTCTTCTTTTCGACTTCTATTAATTTTTACTCTTCTTTTCTCTCTTTCATTTCGGTAATCAAATTTGTTGGTGCAATTCGTTATGTTTCGATTTTAGTACCCAATTTTGATTTGGTAAGTGTGGTTATTGTTTTTGGTTAGTGAATTTTTTGTTTATCGGGTTTCCTTATTATCGTTTAGGAGAAGATCAAGGGGCTTGGGGCTTTCTATCGGGGCTATAACTGCGGGAAATCACCGTTGTTCATTCCAAGGTAAAGGTTTTGATTGAACAAGGGATTGTTGATTTGATATAGTTTCGGTTTAGCATCGTTTTAAGCGGCTAATTTAACTTTTTAATGATCAATTTTAGGTTCTAGTGGTCTCGAAAGTGATTTCGTATCAAAACAGAAGCAAGTGTGTACTCCTAACACGAAAAGTCGAGCTTTGACAAAAGCCAAAAATAGAGTCTGTCGAAGCCACATAGGCGTGTAACCGACCATGTGGTTGCCCGTGTGTGAGACACGGCCGTGTGATTGACGAAGGCGTGGTCGTGCGCAAGACATGACCATGTGATGGTGCGAGTGTGGCCGTGTGGGCTACATGGGCTAAGCCAGATTGGGCGTGTGGGCCCACACGAGTGTGTAGGTTTGGGCCAGGTCATATCGGCCACACGAGCAAGGCCAATTTAGGCGTGTGGGCCCACATGGGCAAGCCACACGGGTATGTAGGCCCAAAATTCTAAAATTTTTTCTAGGATCGCACAGGTCATTCCGATCGACTGTGGGGCCTACCATAGGGTCGATAAGGGATAAGAAAACCCTATTTCATGTGATTTGAAATTTCGATAGACTGATCTGGGTAGGATATTGGTATGTATGTCTGACTATACTGTTTAAGTGTGTATCTATTTGTATACGAGCATGTTAAGCATGTTAATTCAGATATTTTTGTATCTATATTTTGTATCTGTGTTTGGGGTGGGAAATGTATATGTGGAGGAAGTGATCTGTTTGGTGACTTTTTATCTATATTCTGGCAGCTTGACTGCATATTATCTGTTATGTGTTGCATCGACACAATATGGTGTGTAGGGATGGGTGAGTATTCTTAACCCCACATGGTGTGTAGAGGATGGGGGTAGGATTCTGTTTATCTATTCTGTACATCTAAATCTGATATCTGTTTTTGTTATGGACTTAGGTCTGAATCTGTATCTGACTGTATATGAAATTTTGTATTTGTTGCATGACTATTTCTATTGGGATACACACTAAGTTTACGAAAACTCACATCTTTTTGTCTGTTCTGTTCAGGTAATCCACAGACTTAGACGGGTCGATGCGACATAAGCTCAGCGGTGACCACTCTATCGAGATCTATTTTTATTTGTAATAATGGTTTATTTTAAAATCTGGTTTTCTTGATAGTTTGTAAATTTTGGGACTCTTTGGATGTTTAGTTTTAACTTTTGGATTTTGGATTTCAGTATTTCTTTTTTTTTTCACAATGCCAACAAAACACTTTACACAAACAAATGGGTTTTTGGAAGCACGAGCTTAGTTTTGGTTTTAAAATAATTTTAAACTTCCACTGCGAAATAAATAATTAACTTTAAAGAACATCATATAATGGTTTCAGTAATGAATATGTTTTATAACACTTAGACGCTTTATCAAATAACTAAACATGGTTTTATCGAAGTATCGTCGGTTTCAAAACCCTTCTTCGTAACACTCTCGAATTCAGCCATAACATTTAGATCGAGTTTAGAGTGTTACATTTAGTGGTATCAGAGCCAAATTGTAAAACTCAGGCTGTGAATTTTGGGTTCCAAAATTATGTTTTGAAAATGGACTGATTTTCAAATGATTTCGATAATTTTAAGTATGTGGTACATCGAGTCTCCAGCGCCGATCCTATAAGTATTTCTGAACTTAGATAGAACTTTATGAAAACACTATAATGAGTTCTTTCTGAAACTGTACTGAGTTATTAGAGACTAATACCTCTAATATACTTTGGAACTTTTGATAACTTGAGCTTAAAATATCTGTTACTAAACACTGGAACTAATGCATAAAATTTTATAATGTAGATAAAACTGAAAATACTATGAGCGCTAGTGGAACTCACGGTCGTTGTATTCATCGGCGTGGCAGGCCCTATAGAGGGCTCGAGCTGAGTCTTTCTCTCTGGTTAGTATGCTGAATTTAGACACGAGTAAGACACTGGTTTCACCTGCTACTGAGACTCGATCTTAAAATTGCTCGGCTGGGGATAACGCACTATCCCAAGCCAAGTTAAAGGTGTTGGAAAGGGTCGCTGGACCTTATTTTGGATCTAGGGGCCGTGGGTCGGTAACTAAACTACTCCAGTCCAATGGAGCTGAGCTGTTTATGGGTGTCACTGAAGTCACCCCCACTATGGTTGAGTATTGGCTGGAGGCCACCGAGAGGATTATGAACGACATCGACTGCACTCTTGAACAGAAATTGCAAGGTGCAATTTCTTTGCTTCGCGATAATGCATATCAGTGGTGGTTGTTAGTTGAGGAGGGTACTTAACCGGATTGTCTAAACTGAGACTACTTTAAAACTGTCTTCTAAGAAAAACGTGGGTCTGAGCTATGTTGATCCTTGTAGGCGTGAGTTCATGAATCTCACGCAATGTGATAAGTCTGTGGCCAAGTATGAGGCCGAGTTTCTGAGATTGAACTGCTACGCTCAAGGCATGGTGGCATTTGAGTATGAGAAATGTGTCCGTTTTGAGGATGGTTTGAGTGACAGTTTGAAGATTCTGATTGCTCCACAAATGGATTGTAAGTTCGTTGTTCTTGTGGATAAGGCGAAGATCACCAAAAAAGTTAAGTGCATGGAGCACCAAAACAGAGACCGAGAGATAGGCAAGAATAAGAGGGATTTATAGCCCTCTAGTTCTAGTCAGAGGCCTAAAAAATGAGCCACACCTAATGGGCCTGTTAGAGTGGGAGTTCTTGTTTCTCCTACTAGGATTCAGCCTTGTAGTGGTTGTGGTAGGTGTCATATGGGCAAGTGTTAGAGGAGATTAGAGGCTTGTCTACGGTGTGGGTCTTTAGAGCACACGAATTAGAGAGTGTCCACAGCGTACTGATTAGATGCAAGCTACGGGATCAGATTCTATTCAGCCTCAGAGGATAATACAGCAGCCACCTAGAGGCCGTGAACCGGTTAGGGGTGGTAATGGTGTGGACCGAAGAAAGAGAGCACCGGGCAAAGGTGCTAATCAGACTGAGACGAGGCAGCCTACACTAGTTTATGCTGCTCGACACCAGGAGAATAGAGATGCCCTTGATGTGATCACGTGTATGTTCTTTATTTTTTATGTTCCATACACTAGTTTGATAGATATAGGTTCTACACACTCCTATGTAGCTAGTTTTGTTTTCGAGAAATTGGGGATTTCTGTTGAATGTACTTCTGGTGAGATTAATGTACAAAGTCCGTTGGGGCAATCTATTCAGGTTAGTAGACTATATAGGAATGTTTCATTAGAGATGCAAGGGGTTGTGTTTCTGAAAAATTTGATGGAGCTACCGTTTTGGGAGTTCAACTTAATTCTAGGTATGACTGGTTAGTTGAGCACCGAGTTAACTTGGATTGCGTGACTAAGAGGGTCATTCTAAGGACCGAGGATGATAAGGAGATGGTTGTGATTGGTGAGGAACGAGATTACCTATCTACAGTAATCTCCGCTCTAGTGGCTAAGAAATTAGTTTGAAAAGGGTGTGAGGAGTATTTGGCTTACGTCAGTGTTTCAGTTTTTGGAGACTTTTCTGTTGGGGATATCATAATAGTGAGGGGATTTTCAAATATTTTTCTCGAAGAGTTACTGATTTTACATCCGATTTGAGAAATTGAGTTCGGTATTGAGCTTCTACCGAGTACAACTTTGGTGTCTATCGCTCTATACTGTATGGTACTGAAATAGCTTATAGAGCTTAAGGCTTAACTTTAAGAGTTTTTGGATCGTGGTTTCATCTGTCTTAGCATGTCTCAATGGGGGCGTCGTTTCTTTTTGTGAAGAAAAAAGATGGTAACATGAGGATGTACATAAACTGCTGGCAGTTGAATAAACTGACTATAAAAAATAAGTACCCACTTTCGAGGATCAACGACTTGTTTGATCAGTTTTGTAGGGCTTCAATATTCTCGAAAATAGATCTTTGTTCTGGGTATCATCAACTTAAGGTTAAGGAAGTTGATATTCATAAGACGACATTTAAGACTCATTATAGGCACTATGAGTTCCTAGTTATGCCCTTTGGTCTGACGAATGCTCTGGCTGCATTCATGGATCTGATGAACTAAGTTTTTTAGCTGTATCTGGATCAGTTTTTCATAGTCTTCATTGACGATATTCTAGTTTACTCTAAGACCAAGGGTGTGTATGATGAGCATATTAGAGTAGTGCTTCAGATAGTCCGAGAGAAATATATCTACGCTAAGTTGAGTAAATGTGAGTTTTGGTTAAAAGAGGTAACTTTTATAGGGCATGTGGTTTCTGCTGGGAGGATTCAAGTTGATCCTAGAAAGATTGAAGTCGTGCTTAATTGGAAACAGCCTAAGAACATATCTGAGATCCGCAGTTTTTTGGGTCTTACGGGTTATTATTGGAGATTTGTTCAAAGGTTCTCTCTAAGTGCAGCTCCTCTGACTAAGCTTCTGCGCAAGAATGTTCCTTTCATCTAAACTGATACGCAACAATCGAGCTTTGAGAAGTTCAAGTCTATTTTGACTCAAACTCTTATTTTGATACAACCTGAATCTGGTAAAGAGTTTGTGGTTTACAGTGATGCGTCACACATCAGTTTGAGATGTGTACTGATGCAAGATGCTAAGGTTATGGCTTATGCATCCTGTCAACTTAAGCCACACGAGGAAAATTATCTGACGCACGATCTCGAGTTAGCTACCGTAGTGTTTACTTCAAAGATTTAGAGCTACTATCTGTATGGTGAGAGGTGTATCATCTATAACGATCACAAGAGCCTCAAGTACCTCCTTACTCAGAAGAAGTTGAATCTTAGGCAGCGTAGATGGATTAAGCTGCTTAAGGATTATAACTGTATGATAAAGAATCATCTTGGTAAGGCTAATGTGGTGGTCGATGCTCTCAGTCATAGAGCAATGACTGATTTGAGGGTGATGTTCACTCGTCTCAGTTTGTTTGATGATGGAGGTCTATTAGCCAAGTTGCAAGTTAAGCCGACTTGGATTGATCAGATTTGAGATAACTAATTAGAGGATAATTCTCTGGTTCTGCGATTCCGTCAAGTTAAGAGCGATAATATGTCTGATTTTAGGCTAAATAAAGATGGGGTTTTGTATTTCTGAGGTCGAGTTTGTGTACCGAATGATTCTAATTTGAGACAGTCGATTCTAAGAGAATCACATAGTAGCCCTTATACTATGCATCCAGGTGGTCAAAAGATGTATCGTGATCTTTATGAGTTGTACTAGTGGCCGAGTTTGAAACGAGAGGTAACAGATTTTGTTGTTCACTGTCTGACGTGCCAGCAAGTTAAGGCTGATCATTAGTTGCCTTCGGGTTTGCTTCAACCTGTTAATATTCCCTTATAAAAATGGGAACAAGTGACGATGGACTTCGTTAGTGGGTTGCCCTTGACAGATTGTCTCTATTGAGGATATCGAGGTCAGATCAGATTTGACTTTTGAGGAAGAGCCGGTTAAGATTTTGGATCGAGATATTAAGGTTCTGAGGAGGAAATCCATTTTGTTAGTTAAGGTTTTATGGCAGAATCATGGTTCTGATGAAGCTGCGTGGGAACCTGAAGACTCGATACGTCAGCAGTATCTTTATCTATTTAAATCAGGTAAATTTTGAGGCTGAAATTTCTTTTAGGGGGTAAAGTTGTAACGCCCTGAATAATTTAATTTTGTTTCTGTGAAACTTGTCACAAATATGTATTTGCTTTAGTGGTTAAGTATTCTGGGTGTGTGTATGAGGTCTTGGGTTCAAGTCTCATATTTGGAAATTTTATTATTTTTTATCCAAACTTTATCCCTGTTGGGTGGGTTTATATAAATTGTATGTTATTCTATAAATTGTCTTATGTTCGAATCATTGCGTGAGCGATGGTGATAATTTTTGCTTCAGTTGATTGAGAGAGTTTGGATAGAAATTTGTTTAAATGGGTAGTTATCAGTTGGTTAATAGTGGATATAGTGGGATTTTTATTGAGTTTAATTTTATTTTATTTTTTCTCAAAATCTTTTTCTGTTTTGACGTTCTATTTTTTTCTTCTTTTCGACTTCTGTCAATTTTTGCTTTCATTTTCTCTCTTTCGTTTTGGTAATCAAATTTGTTGGTGCAATTCGTTATGTTTCAATTTTAGTACCCAATTTTGATTTGGTAAGCGAGGTTATTGTTTTTGGTTAGTGAATTTTTGGTTGATGGGGTTTCGTTATTGTCGTTTAGGATAAGATTAAGGGGCTTGGGGCTTTCCATCGGTGCTATAACTATTGGAAATCACCGTTCTTCATTTGAAGGTAAGGGTTTTGGTTGAATAAGGAATTGTTGATTTGATATAGTTTCAGTTTAGCATCATTTTAGGCGGCTAATTTGACTTTTTAATGATCAATTTTAGGTTCTGGTGGTCTCGAAAGTGATTTCGCATCAAAACTGAACCAGGTGTGTACTCCTAACACAAAAAATTAAGCTTCGATGAAAGCCGAAAATAAAGTCTATCGATGCGACACGAGCATGTGGTTGACCATATAATTGGCCGTGTGCGAGACACTACCGTGTGGTTGACGAAGGTGTGGTCGTGCGCAAGACACGACCTGTGAAGGTATGAGTGTGACCGTGTGGGACACACAAGCTAAGCCAGGTTGGGCGTGTGAACCCACACAGGTGTGTAGGTTTGGGCCAGGCCATATGGGCTAAGAATTCTGGAATTTTTCCTAGGATCGTATGGATCGTTCCGATCAATTGTGGGTCTACCGTAGGGTTGGTAAAGGCTAACCAAACCCTATTTCATGTGATTTGATATTCTGATAGACTGATCTGGGTAGGACATTGGTAGATATGTCTAACTATACTGTTTAAGTTTGTATCTATTTGTATACGAGCATGTTAAGCATGTTAATTCGGATATTTCTGCATCTATATTTTGTATTTGTGTTTGGGGTGGGAAATGTATATGTGGAAGAAGTGATCTGTTTGGTGACTCTTCGCCTATATTTTGGCAGCTAGACTGCATGTTATCTATTATGTGTCGCATCGACACTATATGGTGTGTAAGGATGGGTGGGTGTTCTTAACCCCACATGGTGTGTTGGGATGGACGGAGATGGTGTGTAGAGGATGGGAGTAGAATTCTATTTATTTGTTCTATACATCTGAATCTGATATATGTTTCTGTTATGGAGGTCTGAATCTGTATCTGACTGTATATGAAATTTTGTATTTGTTGCATGACTATTTCTATTGGAATACACACTGAGTTTACAAACAGTGACATTTGTTTGTCTGTTCTGTTCAGGTAATCCACAGACTTAGGCGGGTTAGTGCGACATAGGCTTAGCGTTGACCACTCTATCGAGATCTATTTTTATTTAGTAATAATGGTTTATTTTAAAATCTGGTTTTCTTGATAGTTTGTAAATTTTGGGACTCTCTAGATTGTTTAGTTTTAACTTTTGGATTTTAGATTTTGGATTTCGGTATTGCTTTCTTTTTTGCAACGCCAACAAAACACTTTATGCAAACAAATGAGTTTTTGGAAGCACGAACTTGGTTTTAGTTTTAAAAGAATTTCAAACTTCCGCTGCGAAATAAATAATTAACTTTAAAGAACATCATATAATAGTTTCAGTAATGAATATGTTTTATAATACTTGGATTATTCATCAAATAACTAAACATGATTTTATCGAGGTATCGTCGGTTTCAAAACCCTTCTTCGTAACACTCCTGGATTCGACCATAACGTCTAGGCCAGGTTTAGAGTGTTACAATTACAATATTTGTGATCTAAAAAAGACCAAACACTAAAATACAAATACTCAACGTATGATAAATTTTAAAAATTAACTATTTTATTTTTAATCATTACTGACCTTTTTATCAAATTAAAATATTAAATATTACCATTGAAGCCCATCATTATTAAAATAAATTTTCTTTAATTAATATTTTTATTTAATTAAATATTGAGTACTAACTTTTGTGCACATGTTTCATTATTTATCAAAGTAAATTATTTTATAAACAATTATGAACTACAAAGTTAATTAAATTAAATATTCATGTTATCCGAACAAAAAGAAAAACAATATTTATATTAAATTCCTATTGGTATTAGATAGATGGATAAAATAAATTCAACTAAGAGAGAAGATTTTCTTATATATTATATATATTCTTTAACTTCCAATATTTTACTAATCATAAAGCAAAAAATGTTATAATTAGAAAAAGAAACTAATTGAGATCAATCAAATAAAAAAGAAATTTGTAAGTTTATCTTATATTCTAAATTTATTTTATAAAACAAAAGATATTTATATATACACGAAAGTAAAAAGAAAAAAAAACATTAGACATACCTTTGCATTGAAGAGATATTGTGGCTGAGGTATATTAGGATCAAGTTAGATGTGGTTTCCAATACTTGCAGTATCAAAATGGAATGTACTCAAAAACAGGACATTTCTTTATATCTAATTTCCTTAAAAAGGGAAATTCCACAGCAAAATGTTTTTGAGATTAAGAAGATTTTTTAGTGTCAACGAGTCAAGCTTGGGGAACACGCTTATGCTGTTGTTAATCCTTTCTTCCCCACCTAGTATTCCTTCTATTATATCTTCCATTTCATCACAATCACCAACATCAAGTGTTTCCAGGTGCACAAAGCTTTCAACCATAGATGAAGTAAATGCACACTTCAACTTATGGCAATTAGACAGTTCCAAATGTGTGTTAGCTTTTTAAATCAGCAACAAGGTTCAAAAACAATCAAAATCGATTGTTTAAGTGTTTGAAAGATTAAAACAGAAGCAAAACAAGAAGAAAAATGAATGAACCAAGTGTTTTCTTCATTACCCAAATAAGAACATAGTTGCATACATAAATAGATCAAAATACATTGAAAGAAAACAAAGCTTGCTTATGCAAATAACTAAAGGTTTACATCAACATAATGACAACCTAAAATGACTACTAAATTAGCTAAGCACACATTTAACCTTAGCTGATTAAAGCAAAAAATGACTACACCATTAACTAGCAAAAGTCAACTGAATAAAACAAGCTACTGTCGAATTGCACCATGGACATTAGCAAGCTTCAGTTGTGTTCTTGGTTCCCTGCATGCAACGTCTGCTTTCCATGGTTTCTTGCATGTTTCTGTTGTTGTTGCCACCTTTGAACACTCCTCCTTGGCTACAAAGCAGCAAACTCCTATTTCATTCTTCAAATTCTCAAATCTTAGAGCAGCTAATGGTTTGGTTAATAAGCTAGCAAGCTGGTCTTTCGAGCAGTAGTGAACCAAGTTTACTTCTTTGGACATTTCAGCCTCCCTCACAAAGTGATATTTGATTTTAAAATGCTTGGTCTTACCATGAAAAACCAGATTTTTAGCAATGGCAATAGCAGATTGATTGTCAACCTTAATCACTATGGCTTCCTTTTGATCTGCATTCAAATCGCACAACATATTCCTAAGCCAAATGGCTTGATTTACTGCAGAGGCAACAGTAATATAGTCAGCCTTAGCAGTGGATTGAGCCACTGTCTGTTGCTTCTTCGAGCTCTAGCAAAAAACACTTGAACCAAGAGTGAAGAAGTAACCTGATGTACTCTTCATGTCATCAGCTGAGCCAGCTCAGTCACTGTCTGAATATCCCACCAGCTTCAATTCCTCAGCTCTTTCAAACTTCACTCCACAATTAAAAGTCCCTTTGACATACATTAGGACCCTTTTTGCTGCTTTAAAGTGTGCAATAGTGCAGCAGTGCATGAACCTCGATAGAAGACCAACAGCATACATGATTTCTGGTCTAGTTGCAGTCAAGTAGAGCAGGCAACCAACCAGGCTTCTGTAATTCTTTTCATCCACTCGATCTTCATCACCATGGATTGAAAGTTTTTCTCCTAGTGCCGCAGGAGTGCTAGCAGGCTTGCAATTTGACATACAAAACTTGCTCAAAACCTTTGATGCAAATGCTTTCTGACTTATGAAAATGCCTTGCTCGTTCTAGTTCACTTCCATACCTAGGAAGATGTCATTAAGCCAAGATCAGTCATCTCAAACACACTTTTCATTTGCTTTTTAAAAGTCTCAATCAGCTCACTTTTGCAACCGGTAACTAACAAATCATCAACATACAGAAACACTATCAGCAAAGTCTCATCTCCAGCCTTTTTAACATAAAGTGTAGGCCCACTAGTGCTCTTAGTGAACCCGAACCTTGTCAAATAGGCATCTATTCGATCATACCAGGCCCTTGGAGCCTGTTTTAGGCCATACAGGGCCTTTTTGAGCTTGTAGACCTTTTGTTCCTTTCCATGAACCTCGAAGCCTTCAGGTTGCTCTATGTAGATTTCCTCCATGAGAAATACATTCAAAAATGCTGATTTAACATCCAGTTGATGCACTTGCCATTGTTTCTGAGCTGCTAAGGCAAATAACAGCCTTATGGTATCCAGCCTTGCAATAGGAGCAAAGGTTTCAAAGAAATCAACTCATTGCTGTTGACTGTACCCTTTCACAACTAATCTGGCTTTGTGTTTGTTCAGTGATCCATCTGCATTATTTTTTATCCTGAACACCCACTTGACTCCAATGATCTTCCTATTATCTGGCCTATCAACCAGCTTCCAGGTGTCATTCTTTTGAATCATCCTTAGTTCAGCTTCCATAGCTTCTTGCCAGCATCTTTCTTTTGCAACTTCACTATAGTAGGATGGCTCAACCATGGTCACAGCACATCTTTCATAGATGTCTGCCAATGTCCTAGTGCCTCTGACAGGCATATCATCATAATCATCCATAGCTTCATTTTAAAATTTAGCATGTTGTAGATCAAGGTCCTGCAAGTCTTCTTCAGCTAAGCTTGTATCTGTCCCATTCCACTTCCAATAGCTTCCTTCATCGAACTTGACATCTTTACTCACAATAACTTTCTTAGTAGATAGATCAAAGATCCTATAACCCTTCTTCACACTACTGTAGCCAACAAACACCCTTGGGATAGACTTTTTTTCTAGCTTAGTTCTCTTCTCTGCTGGTACCAATGGATAGCACAAGCATCCAAACACCTTCAAGTGTGACACAACTGGTTTCTGTCCAAACCAGGCTTCAAAGGGCGTTTTACCCTTAACTGCTTTAGATGGCAATCTATTTAGCAAGTAGACAGATGTGTTTACTACTTCTACCCAGAAGTTGTTGGGCATTTTGGCCTCAAACAGTAGGCATCTGGCCATATCGAGGACAGTCTTATTCCTCCTTTCACAAACACCATTCTGCTATGGTGTGTAGACAGTAGTCAGTTGGTGTAGAATACCAACTTCATCACAAATCTTCTGGAACCTTTGAGACACATTCTCAGCTTCATTATCTGACCTCAAGCTTTTAAGCTTGTTGTTGGCTTGGTTTTTAGCCAAAGCTTTGAACTTACAGAAGAAGTCAGCAACATCAGACTTTTGTTTCAAAAAGCTTACCCAACAGAATCTGGTGCAATCATCAATAAACAGGGAAAAATACTTGCAG
Source organism: Gossypium schwendimanii (assembly GCA_013677275.1). Lineage (NCBI taxonomy): Eukaryota > Viridiplantae > Streptophyta > Magnoliopsida > Malvales > Malvaceae > Gossypium > Gossypium schwendimanii. The sequence goes on along the minus strand of JABFAF010277502.1, from coordinate 8,220 downwards.
CCATTTAGAGAGATGGTCTTCATTGGTCCACAGATGTCTGTGTGAACCAACTGAAGTTTTTCTTGGGCTCTCCATGCCTTGTTGATAGGAAAAGGTAGTCTGGTCTGCTTGCCAAGTTGACAGACTTCACATACTTCTTTCTTTGGCTCAAACTTGGATAATTCTTCCACCAAATCAGTTTTTGCAACTGCTCGAGTGAATTGTAGTTCACATGCCCCATTCTTCTATGCTATAAACTTGCTTCATCAACTTGAGCTGCATATGCCTTTGCTTGCAGCTGATTTACATCAACATTAAACGTTCTATCTTACACGGCAACTGCTATCAACACTTGGTCAGTAGCATCCTTGATCACACAGGCTATGCATTCAAACAAGAGGGAGTAACCCCTTTCCAGTAGCTGACCAATACTCAACAAGTTCTGATCAATGTCAGGCACATAAAGAACCTCAGGGATAGTTTTAATACCTAACTTGGTGCAGATCACAGCCTTGCCCTTGCCTCTAGCCTTGAGAAGCTCACCATTTCCAATTCTAACTTTGGACTCAAAAGAGGTGTAAAGCTCCTTGAATATGCTTTCATCTGAAGCCATAAGATGAGTGCATACACTATCAATCAGCCAAATCTTGCTGACTTTGCTCGAGCTTGCAAAAAAGGAGGCTGTGAAGACATGTTCTTCCTGTGCCTCAATGTCCTCAGCAGCTTGAGCTTTATTCTGATGCTGTGACTGAACTTTTGGTTTGTTTTGGCACACTTTTTCAATGTGTCAAAGCTATTTACAGCCTCTACATTGAATGTCAGGCCTGTACCAGCAATGTTTCTCAAGGTGAGTTATTCTTTTGTAGTGAGCACAAGGTGGAAACTTCTTCCTGGCAGCTTCCTTCTTCCATTTTTCTTTCTTCTCTGACCAAGGCTTCTTACCTTTGTGATTTGAACTCGAACTTGATCTCTCTGCTCTTCGCTTGAAAAACACCCTCAGAGTACACCTCCATTCTGTTTGCTCTTCTTTGCTCTTGTGCATAGAGAGCATTTATAAGCTCTATCAAAGGAATGGCTGATAAGTCCCTCGAGTCCTCCAGGGAAGAAATCTTTGATTCATACTTCTCTGGCAGGGTTGTTATGACTTTCTCAACTACCCTTTGATCACTAAAATCATCCCCAAGCAGTCTTATGTTGTTGACAGTAGCCATGATTCTGTCAGCATACTGCTTGATGGTTTCTGAGTCTTTCATTCTCAGATTCTCAAAATCCCTTCTCAAGTTGATCAGTTGCTGTTTCCTGGTCTTGTTTGAACCCTAAAACTCCTCCTTAAATTTATTCCAAGCCTCTTTTGGTGTGTCACATGCCATTATCCTTATGAAGATAACATTTGAAACTCCACTTTGAAGGCATGACATGGCCTTGTACTTCTTTGCACTGTCTTCATTATACTATCTTATCTGAGCTATCATTGGATTGGCTCTCAAGGGTGGTGGCTCTGTATCATTTTGAACAACATTCCACAGGTCATGTGCCTGTAGGTATGTTTTCATTTTTACAACCCATATGTTGTAGCTTTCACCACTAAACACAGGTGGAGGTGGTGGTGAAAAGCTCATCTTCACATAGCTTCCAAAACTGAGAAGCAAAGGTAGCTCCTGTTTCTTTTCTTTCAAGCACTTAGCTTCAACAAACACAACACACAACAATAGGCCCTCAAAGAAAACAGGCTCTGATACCATTTGTTAGCTTTTTAAATCAGCAACAAGGTTCAAAAATAATCAAAATCGATTGTTTAAGTGTTTGAAAGATTAAAACAGAAGCAAAACAAGAAGAAAAATGAATGAACCAAGTGTTTTCTTCATTACCCAAATAAGAACATAGTTGCATACATAAATAGATCAAAATACATTGAAAGAAAACAAAGCTTGCTTGTGCAAGTAACTAAAGGTTTACATCAACATAATGACAACCTAAAATGACTACTAAATCAGCTAAGCACACATTTAACCTTAGCCGAGCAAGGCAAAAAATGATTACACCATTAACTAGCAAAAGTCAACTGAATAAAACAAGCTACTGCCGAATTGCACCATGGATATTAGCAAGCTTCAGCTGTGTTCCTGGTTCCCTGCATGCAACATCTACTTTGCATGGTTTCTTGCATGTTGCTGCTGTTGTTGCCACCTTTGAACAATGTGTACTTCCAAAGTGGTCAGACGAGACAAATTCTACAACTCAACAAGACTAGCATTGCTCCTTAGATTATTCTCACTTCCCTCAACCTCCCAATCTCATCTATTAAAGCAACCATATAAGTAGAGTTCTTCTAATCTGAATAAACTTGACAATACGTTCGGTGATATTACTTTAAGATTGAAACAACCACTCAAGTCTAGCAATTTTAGCCTCCTCAACTGTCCTATTTCCTTTGGTAGCACTCTAATAGTAGACTTACGGAGGTCAAGGATTTCTAAATTTACTCTCCTAACATCACTATATCTTGTAAATCACAACCTAGCAAACGCAATGTACAAAGAGTTTTCAAGCAACCAATGGACGAAGGCAAGGATGTCAAATTTAATTTGGTAAAATTTAATACTTTTTGAGTCCTTTCATCCCCTCAAAAAGATTCTTTGGAATTTTTAAAGACGAATCCGCTCCACCCGTAGAAAAAAAGATGGTATTTTTGAAGAAGAATTCTCACTACCCATAGAGAAAAAGGTAAGTTTTGGACATTCCAACTCATCTAGTAGCTCACTAACATTAGTATTCTGTAAGCTAACAAGACTGTAGGTTCTCATTCTATCCTTATCTAACCACTCTATAGATACATCCTCTTTTCTGGAAGCAAGCCAACCACAGTCCCTAAAAGCAATTGCAATAGCCACTTCGCAAACAACATCATGCATGTCAAACCGTTCAGGGCTAGAATCAGAAAGTAACAGAGAAGAGTCTTTGAGCTCACTAACCAATGTCAGTACTCTCCTCCATACTTTTTCATTTGTGTCAAAGCCACAGAATAAACCCAAGCCTCTACGATATTTCAGCAAGTCTTCAGTGGCAGCATTATGACCCATTATACAGCAGAGCAAGAAAGTTTCTTTAAGTTTCTCCCCTTCCAAGTAGTTTTAGCTCATCTTTATGGCTGAATGCACATCACCTGATAGCTCCCTTTCCAAAGCATCCTCCCATTCATACAAATCCTCCTTATGTTTCAAAGCCTTTGCAACTGTTGCAATAGTGATCGGCAATCTTGCACATTTTTAGGCGACTTTTTCTGCTGTAGGTTGCAAGTCATATCTTTCAGCTATAGGACCAGCCACGTTCTTAAATAGCTTTCATGCTTCATCTTCTTTAAGCAGTTCAATTGGAAGGACTTTCTGAGAACCCATCGACTTCAATACTTCTTGCCTCCTTGAAGTCATCAAGATCTTGCATCCCTTGTGGTCGTCTATAGAAGGAATTCCAAGTGCCTCCAAATCCAGGGTCACCCAAATATCATCCAAGATGATAAGAACATTGATGATTTTCTTTAGTCGATCATGTAGCCGGGCAGCTCGTACATCAACGCTCCTCTCCTCAATTTTCAGGCCTAACTTCTCGGCAATCTTGTCTTGAATGTTCACCATGTTTGGTGTCTATGTTACAGCTACGAAGACCACTTCATCAAACAGCTTTTTCTCCTTGACTTGTCTGGCAGCCTCTCTGACAAGTGTGGTTTTGCCCACACCTCCCATCCCATACACTCATATTACGTTGACATTATCATCTTCCAATGCCGCCATGGCCCCATTGAAAGCATCGCTTCTTGATCCAAAGGCCTCGTACTCCTTCACAGGTCTAATGCTTATCCCTTCAAGAGCAGGACGGTAGGAAACTCTATCAAATCGATCCTTTCATTCAAGAGTTGTGTTATGGCCTCCGCCTCCTCATAAGCTTTCTTGCTCAGCTGGTAACGATCCTTGATACCAAGAAGAAAGCCATTGAAATACTTCTCCATTGCTTTATTTTCATCCTCCTGCCATTGTGTTGTAGCCTGGTTGGAGATCTTCTTATTCACCACTGTCAAGAGTGTCAACCACCTTTCAATATCATCAAAAACTTCTCTCCGCTCCTTTTAGCCTTATCAACAGATTGCTGCATCTTTTGTCTTACACACTTCAGCTCTTCAACTTTACCCCTGAGGTTCTGGAACTTTTTGTCATGCTTGAACACGTAACTAAGTTGTGCTGCAGTGGTGTCAACCATGCACTCATCAGCTTTGCTAAAAAGAGGTTCAACAAAAGAAGCAAGAGCCTCCATTTTTTTTCTTTAAGAAATATTTAGAGGAGACAGATCAAACTATACAACAACTGAGAAGCTAATTCGGCAGTCACTAGCAAATAAAAAATTATATATATTTAGTAACGAAATAAACATTCTTATTATTGATACTTAGCTACTTCTACCTCTTAGATATTAAAGTGGAAAAGGAAAAACAGAGTAACTATCATAATCAAAGACGAAAATAATAGAAGCAGTGACAGCATAATACCTCCTCCTACTTAAGCAAAAGGATTGATGACCTTTAGAGTTTTAATCTCTTCTAGTTTACCAGACTTTTGAGAAAGTGAGATTGCAGATGAAAGGAGCAGAGAATTAAAAGGAAAACTGGAAAACCCTTGAAAAACAAAGCAATGACTTTGGTCTTCGACTTTAGTAGTTAGAAACGGGACAAATTAGAAAATGACACGCAATTTCTAATAAATTTATTAGAAAATGTGCTCAGTAGGTGGAATGAAAATATTTGGACGAAAAAATTATTAAATGAAAGAAAATTAAAATTTTTAAAAATATATAAATTTGACTTTTCATTGTCTCTCTTCTATATTATTCTAATTTGAATATAATTTTTACAATTAATATCCTAACAATTCAATTAATATAGATAATATTGTCGATCAATATAATAAAAATATTGAATTGATTTAAAATTTTACACTCATGATAAATACAATTATATTAATAAATTCAACTGTTAAATTGTTAAATATCAGTCATAGAAAAAGTGTAAACTAACATCATTTTTACACCGGTGTAAGTGGATTTCTCCCTTTAGAATTATTTATTTTTATGTATTAAGATAAAAAAAAAAGTTATCTCTCCTAGTTTTTTTTCCTCACTTTTTTCCTTGCCAAGTACAATACAAATTTATTTTGTTTCTAATTTCCCATTCCCTTCCTCACCCTTCCATTTTCTTTTATATTTATATTTTTGTTTTTTGCTCAAATCTATACTATAAAAGGAAGGTCGTTGACACACGTATAGTCCCCTTTTCTTTTTCACATTTTATACAATATTGGTCAAATATCACTTTTGATCCCTCTACTTGACACGTGTTCAATCTTTCTTTCTTTTTTTGTCCCTCCCCTAGGCCTAAAATTAAGATTCAATCTTTATACTTGAATTTCTAAAATAATTTGGTCCTACTTTTTATAATGTTTAATCCAGATAGTTAATATTATTGATTACTATGATAAAATATAATATTATTCAGACAGGAAAATTATTTTGGCATGGTGAGTTGGAATAATTCTTTTGTTTTTTTTAAAATCCACGTCAGCTACCAAAATTATTAACAATGCTAATTATTTGGACTAACTAATGACATGATTTTTCTCCTTTTTAATCATTATAAAATAATGATAAAATTGCAGTTTCGGTTTCTCTACTATGCTCACATTTGATATTTAATCTTTGTATTTTAAGTTTAGGTAATTTGGTTCTTTACTTTTACAATGTCATTAAGTATTCCAAATAATTTATATACTCATATGTGATAGTTATCTTATTGTTTTACTATCATATCCTTTGCATGCTGACAACTGTCCGAACATAAAAAAAAAAAAAGTTATTTGTAGTTGAAAAGTTAAAGGTACTTTTTTTCAAATATTTATAAATGTCTTGACAAAAAAAAAAGAAAGAAACTATGAACGTGACAAAGTGATATGGCACCATAATTTTTTTCTATAGATTATATAACAATGGTCAAATTTCAATTTTGGTCCCTATGCTATGCACAAATTTAGGATTTAATATTTATATTTTAATTTCTTAACATAATTTGGTACCTCAACTTTAACAATGTCATTGATCAGCACAAATGCTTTATTTTGATTAAAATGATAATGCAATTTTTAAGAGTTGCTGACACCATTAAAATTATCTATTAAATTAATATCCATTGCAATATTTTTTTGTTACATAGTTTCCATGTGAGTACTTTAAAAAAATTAAAAAGTCAATCCAATGAATTTAAAAGAAAATTTTAATGGTGATAACAATTGGAGTTGAACTTTTAGATTCGAAAAATAAAAGGACTAAATTCTTAAAAATGAAAAATATAAAGACTAAATTCTAAATGCAAGAATAATACATAAACTTAATTTCAAAATTTATCTTATAATTTAGTTAAGAAACAAATAAACCACGCTTCTCCATACTAGCTTCTGTGTTTTTTTTTTGAAGTTGTGACATGTGCATGAATTTTTAATATTTTATTTATATGGAACATATTTTTACTTTATTTGATACTTATTTAATATCAAAAGTGGTATTTTTCTTAGTTTATGTGTTTTATTTTTTGCTGATGTAATGTCCAAGGCTGTAAGATAGTAATAAATTTTTACAAAATCCGTTAAATTCTTGAACTTATGATAAAATTGCAATTGAGATCATAAACTTCTATACTAAACTCATAGGTATCGATGATTACAAGTCACTTTGGATGAATTAGTTAGGGATGTGACTACTGAAGAAGTTAAGGTGACAATGTTTGAGCAATGAAATGATAAGGTCCCTAGGCCTGATGGCTATACTGCTTTGCTCTTCAAAACCACTTAAAGCATTGTAGGTGATAATGTTGTTGTGCAAGTTTATGCAAATAAGGCTTAGGAAACTTTTGCAATTAAAGTGTTCAAATGGCATTAAATTCATGACATGAACTAAGCACAAACTTGACCATTCCCACCTTATCTTACATTACCAATGTAAGAGCCCATTTTTGCCCGGCCTGAGCTTAACTATTAAAACCCATATATAAAAAAAATATATATCACATAAATAAAGGTCCAATTAGTATAGTCCATTTACAAAAAATTTAAACCCAAAATTACAATGGCCCAATAAGAATTAAAACCCTAAAGCCCAAATTAGCCTAGCCCAAACCCGATTACAACAGAAGGGGAAATCCTAGCATCAGCCCCAACCAGCGCCGCAACCAACAAGCCTTTTCCTCGCACGTGTTGTGCCAGCGCGCGTGTAGCCACTCCACGCCAGCCTCTGCCCTCGTATACGCGCCTTCGCCTCCGTACATGCCGCGTCCAAACCCTGCGCTCCGTACCTGCAAGAGACGCACAACACAGCAGAAAGCAGACACGAACGAAAAAGGGGCAGAAATCGGCAGATAAAAAGAGAGAAAAATAAGAAAATAAGAAAAAACAAAAAGAAATAGAAATTTGTATTCTTTTGATTTTCTTTTAGTTTAGTTTTTTTTTTTGGCCTATAAAAGAAAAAAGGCAAAAGCTTTTGTAATATATACAAAAATTTACAGAGAAATAGAATAGAAAAAGAAAAGAGAAGCTTTCTCTAATATCGTTCGAAAGGTAGATTACCGTTTTCTTTTTCCTTTCGGTTTTCATTCTTTTTCTTCTCGATTTTCTTGTAATAAATAATGTAGAAGGTTTAAATCGAGAGAAGACACACCTCTGTGATCCCGTTGTCGTTCTCGTTGGTTTCGTGGTTACCGGAGGGACCATAGATGGTTTAGCCTGAGAACGGCGCAAGAGGAGAAAGGATAAGCTTTATTTATTTTTCTTTTTCGTTTTATTTCTTATGGTGGCTGAATGACCCTTTTAGGGTTTCCTTTATTTGTTGTTTGAGGGGGTTTAAACGGTGCCGTTTGGGGTCGGAATCAGTGGCTCTTAAACGGCGTCGTTTTAGGACGCGACCTGATGACCCGACCCAGATGTGGCTAGACCCGCGCGTTCTGGCGTAGGGAGGGATATTTGCGTGACCCGCCCTTCCCTTTTCCGTTTTTTTAATCGAGTCCCTTCTTCTTTTCTGATTTAGCCCCCATATTCTGCTTTCGTTCCATTTCGGCCCGGCTTGCAACGCTGCGTTTTGGGGAAGCGGGATATTTCCCCAATCAGGCCCCCATGTAATACGCGTCTTGCAGCCTGGTCCCCCTACTTTTCTTTA
>JABFAF010277497.1:0-11754 GCA_013677275.1 Gossypium schwendimanii | reverse complement strand
TTTCTTGATCTATATGAATTCAAATTTAACTCATTTAATCACCTATTCATTCAATTTCATCTAAAAATACCTATTTGGACATTTTTCACTTTAGCCCCTAAAGTTTCACATTTGTTTAATTTAGTCCTTATTTCACAAATACACAAAATTCACACAATTCAATATAACCTAAGCTTAGCCGAATTACTATAGTGCCCCTAATAGCGCAAAACTTTCATTTATTTCACATTTCAACCACTCATTTTACATATTTCACAATTTAATCCCTATTTGAAATTTTTGTCAAAAATCACTTTACAAAACATATTAATCTATCAACAATTATTCATTTTCCATCATCAACATTCAAAAACATCAAGCTATCATCAATGGAAACTCACAAATTCATCAACCAATTCAAAAATTAGGGCATGGGTTAGCTAGAACACGAAGCAACGATCTCAAAAACGTAAAAATTATAAAAAATTGAGCTCAAACTGTACCTTAATCAAGCTATGTGTGTGCTGAACCCTAAAGAGCAAAAATAGCTTCTTTTTCTTGCCTATTCGGTTGAAGAAAGAACATAAAAGATGATTATTGGCTTTATTTACTTAATTACTTATTTAACCTTTAAAATTTTTTCAATTTACAAGTTTACCAAGCCATGACATTCCACTAACTCATAAATGACCTATTTACCACTTAAGGACCTTTACTATAATGTTCTATAGCTATTAGACACCTTTAGCTTATAGAATACAACTTTTACACTTCATGCGATTTAGTCTTTTTTACTGAATTAAGCATTCAAACAGTAAAATTTCTTTACGAAACTTTCACACATATATATTCACATGCTGTAAATACCAAAATAATATTAAAATAATTTTCTTACCTCGAATTTTTGGTTCCAAAACCACTGTTCCAATTTAGCTAAAACCGGGCTGTTACAACTCTCCCTCTTAGAGATTTTCGTCCCCGAAAATCTTACCAGTGAATAGGTTTGGATATTGCTTTCTCATAGCATCCTTGAGTTCCCACGTAGCTTTTTCTACCCTGTGTCAGTGCCATAATACTTTCACTAATGCAATTTTCTTATTTCTCAGCTATTTGATCCCACGAGTTAGAATTCGGATCGGTTATTCACTGTATGATAAATCTGACTGAATCTTAACTTCGGTCAGGGAAATAACATGTAAAGGGTTAGATCGATATCATCGAAGCATCGACACATAAAATACATTATGTATATTTTCTAATTCATAACCGATAAGCCACTGGTCCAACTCGTTCAATGATTTCATACGGTCTGATGAATCTTAGACTTAATTTGCCTTTACGATCGAATCGAATTATTTTCTTCCACGATGACACTTTTAAAAACACTTTATCCCCGATCTGAAACTCAATATCTTTCCGTTTTCAAATCTGCATAAGATTTCTGTCAATCTGACGCCACTTTCAAACTATCACGAATTAGTTTCACTTTTTCCTCTGTCTCTCTAATTAGATCAACCCCGTGAATCTTATTCTCCCTTAACTCAGTCCAGTACAATGGTGTTCAACACTTACAACTGTATAGAGTTTCGTATGGTGCCATCTTTATACTTGATTAAAAACTATTGTTATACGCAAATTCAATCAACGAAAAATATTTTTCCCACGTACTTTCAAACTCAAGAATGCAACATCTCAACATATCCTCGAGTATCTATATAACTCACTTAGATTGACTATCTATTTGCGGATGAAAAGCAGTACTAAAGTGCAGCTTTGTGTCCAATGCATCTTGTAATTTCTTCTAAAAACACGATGTGAATCTGGGATCTCTATCTGAAATAATGAACATAGGTACTCCATGCAACCTCACAACCTGAGAGATATATAGCTCAACTAACTTATCAAGTGAATAATCCGTGCGTACCAGAATGAAATAAGCTGACTTAGTCAGTCTATCGACAATTACCCAGATCGTATCTTTCTTATTCGGTGACAGAGGCAAACCCAATACAAAATTCATCGTGATTCTATCCTATTTCCACTCGGGAATCATAATCAGCCACAATAACCTAGATGGTACCTGATGCTCAGCTTTAACTTGTTGACAGATTAAACGTTTCGAAACAAATTTTGAAATATCACGTTTCATGTCATGCCACCAATAGAGTTGTTTCAAATCATTATACATTTTTGTGCTTCCTGGATGAACAGATTAATGACTACTATGTGCGCCATTCAAAATCATCTGAATCAACTCTAAATTTCTTGGAACACATAATCGACCTCTAAATCCTAAACAATCATCAAAATCAACTTGAAACTCTGAATCAGGGTTTGAATCACATTGAGCTCATTTTGCTAATATTTTATTATCAACTTTCTGAGCTTCACAAATCTATTGCAAAAACAACGGTCTCGCTTTCAACTCAGCTACAACCGACCCATTGTCAGATAGAATTAACTGAGTATTCATTAGGCGTAGAGCAAACAAAGATTTCTGGCTTAATGCATCAGCAACAACATTTGCTTTTCCTGGATGATAGTCAATTACTATCTCATAATCTTTTAGCAACTCTAACCATCTTCGTTGTCGCAAATTCAAATCTCTCTGAGTCATTAGATATTTCAAACTCTTCTAATCAGAATACACGTGACATTTCTCACCGAACAAATAATGGCTCTAAATCTTCAATGCAAACACAATGGTTGCTAACTCTAAATCTTGTGTCGGATAATTCTTTTCATGCGGCTTCAACTGTCTCGAGGCATAAGCTATAACTTTTCCTTCCTACATCAAAACACAACCCAGGCCATTCAATGATGCATCACTATAGATCACAAATTCTTTACCAGATTCTGGCTGTACTAACACTGGAGCTTTAGTTAATAGGGCTTTCAACTGATCAAAACATTTCTGGCACTTCTTGGACCATTGAAATTTTACATCTTTCTGAAGCAATCTCATCAACGGAATTGCAATTATTGAAAAGCCTTTCACAAATCATCTATAATAGCCTGCGAGTCCCAGAAAGCTACGAACTTCGGATACATTTCTTTGAGGTTTCCAATCCATTATTACAGAAATTTTGCTTTGATCAACTCTTATACCTGATGCTAACATTATAGGTCCCAGAAAACCAACTTCTCGTAACCAGAATTCACATTTACTGAACTATGCAAATAACTGCTTATCTCGCAGAGTCTGCAACACGATTCTCAAATGCTCGGCATGCTTAGTTTCATCTCGTGAGTAAATCAATATATCATCAATAAATACAACAACAAATCAGTGTAAGTACAGTTTGAAAATTTGATTCATCAAGTCCATAAAGACTGCAGGAGCATTCGTTAATCCGAAAGGCATAACTAAAAATTCATAATGTCCATACCTCGTTCGGAAAGTGGTTTTTGGCACATTGGATTCTTTTACTCGCAACTAATAGTAAATAGATCTTAGATCTATTTTTGAGGATACAGTAGCCCTTTTCAATTGATCAAACAAATTGTCTATTCTGGACAGAGGATACTTGTTCTTGATTGTCACTTTATTGAGCTATCTATAATCAACGCACATTCTAATAGTTTCGTATTTCTTTTTCACAAATAATACCAGAACACCCCAAGGAGAGAAACTCGGTCGTGCAAATCCTCTATCAATTAATTCTTGCAACTGAGATTTCAATTCTTTTAACTCTGTCGGAGCCATTCTATATAGAGTATTGATATTGAAGTAGTTCCCGACACTAGTTCAATACCAAATTCAACTTCTCAAATTAGTGGTAATCCCGGTAGCTCTTCGGGAAATAAATTTGGATATTCATACACAACTAGCACAAATTTAATCTTCTTTTCAGTCACTTTTGTATCAAGAACATAAGAAAAGTAAGTTTCATACCCTTTTCTCAGATAACTCTAAGCTTTTATTGACGAAACCACAGCCAGCAACCCATTTAGATCATTTGACTCAATCTGGATAATCTCATTATTCTGACATCTCAAATCGATCGTCTTTTGTTTGCAGTTCACAATCGCATCATGTAACGTTAGTCAATCCATACCTAGAATTATATCAAATTCATCAAATGGTAACAACATCAGATCGGCCGAAAAATAAAAATCTCATACTATCAACGGACAGTTCTTGCACACTTTATCTATCAATACACACTTACCTAAGGGGTTCGATACTCTAATCACAAATTCAGTGACTCTACAGGCAAAGTCTTACTAGATACTAATCTTATACATATATAAGAATAAGTTGATTCTGGATCTATGAATGCAATTACATTAGTTTCATAGAGAGTGAAAGTACCGGTAATAACATCTGGAGATGAAGCTTCTTTGCGAGCGCGAATAGCATAAGCTCTGGTAGCTACGCGAGCTTCAGATCTAACAGTAGTGTCTTTAGTTCCCTTCTGGCTACTACTTACATTACACGTGTTTCTGGGTGGTCTACCTCTAGCTGTCGTGTTACTCAATCTCGTATTCCGCATAATATCTTTTTTAACCAACTCGAGACAATCACGAATGAAATGATCTAACGATCTACATTTAAAACAGGCCCGATCATTCAATCTACAATCATCGGGGTGATGTTTACAACAATGTCTGCACTCGGGTCGATTAGGTCTGATGTTACCAACACTGGCTATTGAGGTTGCTTTCGAACTCACAGGTGGTCTGTCTCGATCTCATCTAGAATAACCCACTGTAGCCCTTGAACGGCTAAAATCATCTCAAAACTTCTTTGATGTCGACTGAAATGACTTACTCAATGATTTTTTTCGTGAATCTCTAGCTTCAAAGTCAGCTTTTCTTTTCTCTTTCCCGAATTCTTCAGCTTTGCATGCTCGCTCAACAAGTACCACAAACTCTTTGATTTCCAGAATCCCGACTAATAACTTGATGTCTTCATTTAAACCCTCATCAAACCTCGTACACATGATTGCTTCAGTCGATACATAGTCCCGGACATATCTGCTGAGTCTCACAAATTCCCTTTCATATACTGGGTGTCAATTTATATAGCGCTGGGCACATTTATTACTTTGAATTTATTTGATGAGGCACTAGGTGCCAAATTGGTATGTTGTTTGGATCCGTGTATCCGTCCGAGTCCGAGTCTTGTTAATAGGGAAAATTAAATAATAATTTATGTAATTGATATTGAAATGCAAAAAAAATGATAAATGAATATGAGATAAGAAAATATTGAAATGCCAAAGATGAGCAATGAATATGAGATGAGAAATGAAATATGAAATGATGAAATAAGATGTGAAACTGGAAATGACTTCAAGTATTGATCAAAGAGATGAATCATGCCATTGCATGAGTTGTAATATGTAAATGTTATACGAAATGCCATTAATATGTGCTTGAACATGTGGAAATTTTAGTAGATGTGAATAAGGAATAAGCAAAATTATATTATTAATTTGAAACATATGTACATAGCTTAACTTGTTGCATTTTAATTACATTTCAACCTTATATCATTCAGATTATAGAAATACCACTGATATACTCAGCGTGCGATTTTGTTTTCCGTGCACAGGCTAGGTACTGTTCGACTTATCGCCAACTCAGCATCAAATAACAAATCCCGAGCTCAAGTGTGGTGATATCTTATTTTATAATGGCATGTACCTAGGGAGTCCTTGTTGATATGTTTATAATGATGATATTTTGGTTTCTTAGTTAAATGATGGATTATTTTATATATATATGTGGTTATAGTTGAGGCAATGTTGGTATGGTAGCATAGCCTAATGTTTGGTATGTGCTTAGCTTCAAATTTGGTAACTTAGGAGTTGAAAGTTAGTTTAATTGTGGTAAATGTGATATCAATGAAAGTCTTGAATGGTTGATGTGTTTGAAGATATAAAATGTGGTACCAATGAGAGTACATTGGTTAGGTATATTGGATGATTGTTTTGGCATATTTTAAGTATGTATAATTGTGTTTTTGATAAGTTAAATGGTTGGTACTTTAGTTGCTTAGTGCTTAAGCAAGTAGGAAATGGTAAACTTGAGTTTTAAGGTACTTTTAAGTGCACACGACTTGGCACACGACTGTGTGACCCAAGTCAATAAGTTACATGGACTGAAACATGGGTGTGTGTCTCAAGTCAATGAGTTACACGGGTAAGGATACGGTCTAGGACGGCTGTGTGTCCCAACTTTGAAAGTCACACGTGCTGGGGCATTCCACACGGCTGTGTGTCCCTTAATTTTAGGAATTTTTGAAAAATAGACCTAACTTTTAGAATTGTTCCAAATTAGTCCCTATCAATTTTAAGATTATTTTTAAGGTCTCGTAGACTCGAAATAGAGACTGTAGGAGTGACTTTTACTTTGAATTGGAATGAATTAGCAAACTTGAATTAGGTGAATTCTACTAACATCATCGAAGGTCGTAATAGTTGGAGTATAGACATATACTCTGATGCTAAAAATTGGAATAGTCTTGTTATGTATTCATCTTCTAGCATTTAAGAAGGGATAAGTAGTAATAAGAGTGTAGACAGTGGAAGACTAAGTCTAGGAATGTATAAATAGTGATAAGAGAGTAGACAGTGGAAAACCAAGTTTAGCATTGCAAAGCATGATTCGTTATTCGATTGTATAAGACATTATTATGGAAATATTAAGTTAACATGTATTGCTCCCTGTATGACACTTCTATGCAAGTTTTAAATTGGCATGATCTACCGTTCAATGTTATGATGATATTAGTTAACTTATACTACTGCTTGTGATGTAATTAAATGTTCTGGTTGGTTGTAATGCTCGTGACCCTAATCTGTCGACGGAGAGGGGTTAGGGGTGTTACACATTTAACCCACTTGAATTGGCTCGATTCGTGGAACCTATGGAGAAGGTCATCTATTTGAAGCCTTGGTGACTTAGTGAAACATTCTAGTAAAACTAGAGTTACGAAGGTAATTAATGTAAATACTAAGGGATAAAGATGTATAGAGTTTAAATCCTTTAGGACTCTCATCTTGTAGATAGACACTAATCTTAGTCGTTGATGTAATTCAATCTGTACAGTTGGATCTGGGGGAGCTCAACTGTAAATAAAGACATTATCCCTCATTTGTAATCATCTCATTGATAGTTAAAGAATATATTTAAGAGCATTCACTTAAACACTTGATTTGCATTGCTTTCTTGTGACTTTTTCAATTCACTCATTGCTCTTTCATTTCGAGTTCGATTCCACTATATTTTTCTATGCCTTTGAGAATTTCTGGGAGAATTTTCACTTTTCGAGTGTTAGGCTGCCTTAAGTAGATTTGAAGCAAAGAAGTCACCTAAGGCCGCACGGTTTGCCATACTAAAGTTCTAAGCCCATGACACTAGACATAACTTATACTTGAAGTGATCAGAAACCAAAATTATAGAAACTTGAAATAACACAATTTTAAAAAAATCTACCCTAATTGTATATATAAAAGAATACTTGAATGAAAATGATCCAAAAATTTTAAAATATAAATTGATCCAAATAAAAATAAGTAATGTTATTTGAACTAGACCGGATTGACCGGTTGGACTTAGAACTGATCAAGGTACTAATCCAAAAGGTGATTTTGAATTGATTAGGCCAAAAATCGGTGCGTATCGATTGAACATACTAAAAAAATGGTTAAATTGGCGATCGAACCAGTTGAATCAGTTTTCTTAAATTTTTTTAATTTTGTAATAATTTTTTAATCGAACTAGTTGTGTTGGTAAACCGATGATTTGACTAGTTCGACCACTGCTCTAGTTTTAAAAAAATTAAAAAAAGTACAAATTTTGCTATTAGCCTTTATATTATGCATAAGTTACGAATTTAGTTCCTATACTCTACTTTGGTCAATTTTAGTCCCTGTTTTTTTTTTTCAATTTTTGAAATTTCAATCTTGACCCGAACAATAGTAGTGAAATATGTTAGGTTATTTTTTTACATTAACCATGTACTATGGATAAGCAATGTATTTAATCTTTTTTCTCCAATTGATCACTTAGAGTCTCTATATTTTTCAAAATTTGAAATTTTATTCCTGATTCAAACTATAGTAGTTAAATCTATCAATTGAAATGACATGACCTTTTTGTGAGTATTATGTGAAAATCGTGAGTTGACATGGAATTATACATGTGATAATATGTTTCCCAGATATGATTTTGAAATTTTCATAATTTAACTTAATAAATTTAGTGACTACCATTTAGGTTAGGATTAAAATTTTAAAATTTGAAAAGTATAAACGATAGATTTGATTTTCAAATGTTTCTATATAACAAACTATTTTTAAAAATTCATTATACCAAATTTGCAAAAATCCAATTGACCATCCTTGTAACAGCTCGTTTCTCATTGGTGTAGAAAACAGTGGTTTTGAAATCCCATTTATGATATTCGAGTCTATAAATTGTTTATTTAATATTTGCAAGGTTAGCATAAAGTTTAATTAAAGTTTGGTTTAATAATTTTGATGAATTGATAGTTAATTAAGGTACAATGACTAAATTGTAAAAGTACTAAAAGTTAATCGCTATGGAATTTTATTTAGTTTAGGGACCAATTGAACCCATTTGTTATATAACATAATAGATGATGATGTATTCATCCACCATGTTAGTTTAGTTATAATCATTAGAAGTTAATTAGGGATTAGTTAAGTTAATTAAGATTTATTAATTTTAAACAAAGTATATAAGGTAAATTAAAAAGAATCAATGTTCATCTTCTTTGTTTTCTTTCTTTATCGAATGGCAAGAAGAAAATATAAGGTTTTAATAGCAAAGCTTTAGGTCCCTAAATTCTAAGGTAATTAAATTCATTTTCTTGTAATTTTCAAGTTTTGGGGTCTCATGAGCTTGATTAAACTAGCCTGTGTACGAATTTGTAAATTTGTTAAAGTTTTCAAAAGTTTTCACTATTGAATACTTGATAAAATTGATGATAAATTTCAGTAAATATAGATAATAGAGGGATGTAGAAGGATGAAATTGAGATTGGTTTCAAACACGAGTCTCAAATTTGAAAGTTATAGTAATTTCAGTTTTAGGGACTAAATTGAATAAAATGTAAAACTTTAGAAAAATTTTAAAAAGTGAAATTGAACTGTCATATGCATATAATAGGATGTTACAAGGTATTTGAAATTGATAAACTAAAATAAATTATCATATAGATTGATATTTGAACCGACTAAAAGATAATCGAGAAAAAGGCAAAATTACGGATTAGTCCTTGATGTTTCATTTGTTTTTGTTTTTACTAAGTAATTTTGTATGGAACTTATTATGTTATTTATGTTGTGTTGGAACTATATATATTATAATGCCTACTAGTTTAGGTTCATTGTAGTTCCGACAATTTTGACATCTAAAGGACTAAATTGTAAAGTATGAGAAATATAGTATTACAAGAGAATACACCGAATGAAATGAATGTGGAATGTTTATATACTTGATTGATATGTGTATGACAACATTACAAAGATTAGAATGAATTGAATATTTAATAGATCTCGTGTGAATCTAGGGTGGGTTTGGATAGACAGTGTGTTGACCTGCGGTTAGTGTAAAAATAGCGGTTACGGTGAGATTAGATATTTTAGCGATGCTGTAACATGAGACAAAAAGTAAGCTAAATGCACCATACCCCACTGCCCATCCAAACTCACCCTTAGTAAACGATTAGGATACGAATGACATGTCATTAGGGTCCACACAAAAAAGGAAATGGTTCAAACGAAAAGGGAATTGGGTGTTTGATCAAGGATTAATATGTTGGCTTGAGATCCAACATGTGTTGCGGATTATCTAAAGCTCGTGTGGGTAGCAATGAAATAATTTGTGCGAGCAACCCTGGTCTAAAGCTCGTGTGGGCAGCCTGAATGTGTCAGCTCGTGAGAGCAAATTAGTCTCGTGTATCCGAGTTCAATTTGCTATAGTTCTCCAAGCTAAAAAGGTAATTAAATGGAAATGAAATAGTTGAAAAGATTGAAAATAAATTTAATAGATATATTTGCAAATGAGCAAGGTTGATCGACATAATATACAATAACGTAGTTGTACATATATATGAATTGGTTACTATGACTTTCTTATGTTAATATACTAACCTATTGATTGTTGTATGGAATTGAACATGAATGTATAACGATGCCAAGGAAATGTCATGTTATGTACCGTTGTATTTCAATTGCTTAAATTGTTGTAATATCAAGGTAAGTTAAGATAATTTTCATATGGACTTACTAAACGTTCAAAATGCTTACCCGTTGCCTCCCTTTTCCTTGTAGATTGCTAGTTTGTAGAATGTATCGATTGAATCACCTCAAAGCTCACAATATCCAATCATCTAATCGGTAGACTTTTGATCGTTTTAGTTTGGTTATATGGCATGTATATAGGTGTTGATATTGTAGTAAACATGTAATTATTTTCTATGTATTTAAATGATGAATAAATAAATTTCTCATTTCACTGTTATGTCTTTTGTATTTCTGTTTTTCATATTTTGAATGCATAGAGAAATTGTGACAAGCAAATATTAGTTCATTAATTGTCTAAGTTCAAATTGATGATAAGTGGCATTGTAAGAACGTTTACATTGCGAGAAAGACATCTTACTTCAGTAGATAATCTAAATGAGTCTGTAATCTGGTAAAAGAATTAAAGTGAGCATTTGTTCAATACTGAGAAGAATTATTATGTCGTCTACAATTCCAGTTGAGGAGATGGCTAGTCTTGGTTATCGAAGCAATTGACTCCATGAGTAGAGTTATAGATGTATTCATGATAGAATGATACATTAGACTGGACCCAAGATAAATTAATTATTAATTCGTTTGTGAATTAATTCACTTGTGACATTCATGGTAAGATTTACCTAAATCATTTGTGACATTTATGGTAAGATTTACCTAAATCTTGAGTTAGTCACTGACCATGCGTATGTAACTCATGTGTTTTGACGTAAGTGAATGCTTATGCTTTAAAGATGATCGATCTGATATCCGGTATGTTGGGTCAATGACTTGTGTATGACATGGCTTTACTAGCAACAATAGAATTCATAGCTCAATTAAAGATTTAACTATATTCTCTCATTGGCATTGTATGGATTGATCAATATGGAACGTGACCACAGGTTGCTTGTTCTCGAACAAGCAATTTATCACAATCATTTGGTGATAGTGATCATATTAATCATTAAGAAGACACAATGGTGACAATGGGATAAAATATGATTGTATTGAGTAAACGAATTTAACTCAAAGGAATCAATGATATCACATGAGAGTAACACACACATGACAAGGTCATTAGACAAAACAGTTGAATGAAATGCTTTCTTAAAGAGTATACAATAATAAGTTTTCAATCATAGTACTTCTTGTGGACTGACTCCATGATTAAGTAATTGTGAATTATCAAAACAATGCTTCTGGACATAATTGCAATTACTAGAGCCTAATTATATATGTCTAATTGGCCCTCCGCTAGCTCAACAAAAGCTTGATCGGACTGCATTTGAATTAGAAGAAAATTCTATGATTTTGGAAATAATTGAATTGAGTTGATTATTCGATATGAAATTAAATTGGGCAGTTGTAAGAATTGTTCAACTAGAGAATTTGATGAAAGAATTTTCTTGAAAAATTAATTTGAAAAAATTTAGTGATTTTTGAGAAATTAATTTTGATAAAGTAAAAATAAATTAATCAAATTAATTAAAATTAATATGATATTTTTGGAAATTAA
>JABFAF010277486.1:0-20458 GCA_013677275.1 Gossypium schwendimanii | reverse complement strand
AACAACAAATTTAAGTAAAAAGGTGATGAATTATATAGGAAAAATCCTATATATTTTTCAGTTTACATTGGGCCCTTTTTATCCAGGACTTCTTCATCATCACGGGGCACAATCCCTTTCTGCTAGCACAATAGCATCACCAACGATGGGAAACCAAAATTCCAACTTGCTTTGTGGTGTAGTCAGCAATTTCCTGGTGGAGTATTATGTTGACATCAATCTTTCTGCCCTTGACAATTGAATGTATCAGGCACATTCTATTGAGGGTGACTGTGGTACATTGATTAAAGGGTTGTAGCTGGCATTTGACAAAATAAAACCAAATTTTGCTTTGTAGTGTTAGGAGGCATTGGTGCATTGTATAATTCCCTTAATGTGAACCATCCACAATGTTTCATAGACACATAAATCCTTCACCAAGGGGTCTCTTTTATCATGTGTGATATCCTCAATGAACTCGGAGTGTTCATCTACATCCAATTCAGTGTTGCACAACTCATTGATTTTTTTAGCATCCCATGGGATTATGCCTTCTCAAACAAAGATGAACTATAAGTCATGGTCATAAAGGTTGGCATAAAACTCACGTACCAATGAAGGAGATTAGCTTCCAGGATGAGTGCAGAAAGTCTTCCACTTCGGCGTAGAGATGGTTTTGTAGACTTGCTTGCCCAAGTCTTACTATTGCAAAAGGAGAATGCCCTATTCTGGGTGGAAGGTTCGCTTCAAAATGTTGTCTTGAAACCTATCTTTGGCCAATTTCATTAAAAAGATCACCGACTTTTTTTTCTCCGTTGGCATGGAGGATTCTGGTTCACCAACTGCAGTTGTAGAGGACGAGTGTTCTTTAATAGACTTGGTGGCTTTCTTGACTAATTTTCTTGAGTGAAGACAATTTAAAGTTGTAAAGGTGTGAGCTTGGGGAAGAGAAAGTGAATCTCTAATTGTGACTGCATCATGAGGAAATACTTCGACAACTTCGAAAGGCCTAGACCAACGTGAGCACAGTTTACCTTGGTGCAATTTCAGTGTAGAATTGAATAATAAAACTTGTTGACACACAATAAATTCTCACAACATCCCTAATGAAGTTTTATATGGTGTCTGCAATGCCCATAAAGCATCATCTAGTCTGGAATACCAATATTTCCTTGAAGGGTTCATAAGCTTCTCAAGAATGTTTTTAATTTGTTGATTCGATACTTCGGCTTGTCCATTAGTTTGAGGATGATAAGTAGTAGCCATTCTATGATTAACTCCATATCTCTTTAGTGCGGCTACAACTTGGTTACAATGAAAGTGTGCACCCTGATCACTAATCAATGCCATTTATGTGCCAAAATGGGTAATTATTTGCTTGTGAAAAAAATTTAAGCACTGTATTTGTATAATCATTTGGGACTACAATAGCTTCAACCTATTGCCAGACGTAGTCAATAGCTACTAATATATAAAGATTTCCAAATGAACTTGGAAATGGTCCCATAAAATCTATACCCCAAACATCAAAAAATTCAACCTTTGTAATTGGCTTCTGCAACATTTCATTACGTCGGGATATAGAACCAGTGCACTGACAACAATCGTACTGATTCACAAAATTGTGGGCATCTTTGGATAATGAAAGTTGATAGAATCCTGATTGGAGAACCTTAACAACAGTTCATATGCCACCGAAATGACCTCCAAGGGAGATCATGACAGTGCTTCAGGATGGAAAGCATCTCCTCTTCCAGAACACAATGCCAAATGATGTTGCCATTGTATACCTTGAATAAATATGGCTCGTTCCAATGATAATTCACTACTTCACGAAGAAATATTTCTTTTTTATGGCCTGTGACACCCAATGGGAGTTTTCCACACACTGGATAATTAACCAAATCTGCATATCAATGGGTTGCATCTACAGGAAATAACTTCTCATTTGGGAATGCGTCGACAATTTGAAGTACATTTTCATCTTCGCTGCCAACTTCTAACCGAGATAGATGGTCTGCAACTTGATTCTCTGAACCTTTTCAGTCTTTTATTTCGATGTCAAATTCTTGCAGCAGTAAGATCTAGCGTATCAATCTTTGTTTTGCATCCTTCTTCGCAAAAAGATATCTCAACGCCAATTGATCAGCAAATACGGTAACCATTGCGCTGACAAGATAAGAATGAAACTTGTCGAAAGCAAAGATTACAGCCACCAATTCTTTCTCTATAAAGGTGTAATTGATTTGAGCCTCTATAAGAGTTTTGCTAGCAAAATTAGTGGCGTGAAATATTTTTCCCTTGTATTGTCCTACAACAACACCCCAGCAAGGGCTCTTGCATCGCACATAACTTCAAAAGGTTGAGACCAATCTGATGCAACGATAATGGGTGCATTTACTAGTTGCATCTTTAATTGAATAAATGCATCTAGACATTCATCATCAAAGAAGAATTTTTTATTATGATCCAACAATGAGCATAAGGGTTTTACAATTTTCGAGAAATCTCTAATAAATCTTTTGTAAAACCTTGCATACCTAAGAAAATTGCGAATACCTTTCACATTTTTAGGTGGAGATAATTTCTCGATGATTTCCACTTTAGTTTTGTCAACTTCAATGCCTTGACTAGAGATGTGATGACCTAACACAATGCCTTCAGTTTCCATGAAATGACATTTTTCCCAATTTAGAACAAGATGTGTGTCTTCACATCGCTTCAAGATACCATCATTATCAACATCAAAGTCTCCCTTAATACCTTACACAACTTGTCGAATCTGCTTCAATAATTCCCCATCTAAACGTTGTTTCTCCTTAATTTGTTGTGACATGATCGGCTTCACTTGCAGTTCAGCTAGCAATCCACCATCACTGTCCAAACTTAAGTGTGCAAACATAGCTATCAACTCCATTATCAATTTCCTACTTAAAGCATCAACAACTACATTCGCCCTGCCAAGATGATACTCTATCACACTATCATAATCCTTTAACAGTTCAATCCAACGCCTTTGCCTTAAATTGAATTCCTTTTGGGTGAAGAGGTACTTAAGCCTCTTATGATTTGTGTAGATAACACAATTCTCTCCATACAAATAATGTTGTCAAATTTAAGTGCAATGACCACAATAGCTAACTCCAAGCCATAAGTAGGATAATTGCGCTCATGCGTCTTCAATTGCCTTAAGCATAAGCTAGAACTTTACCCTCTTACAACAAAATACAACCAAGTCCCAAATACGAAGCATCAATATAAACTACAAAATCTTTCCCATGCTTCGGTTTTAGTCAAAACTGCCTTAAGCTCATCAAAATTCTTATGTCTAGCATCAGTCCATTCGAGCACCACATCTTTCTAAAGTAGTTTTGCCAAAGGTGCTGTAATAAGAGAAACCCATCAATGAACCTACGATAGTATCCAGCTAAACCTAAAAAACTCCTAACTTCAGTAACAGTCCTAGGCGACTTCCATTCCAAAATTGCCTCTATCTTCTTAGGATCCACTCGAATCCCTTTTGTCGAAACTACATGACCTAAGAACGTCACTTTCATAAGACAAAGTTCACAATTACTCAACTTCACATACAATTGCTTATCCCTTAAAATTTATAGAACAACCCTTAAGTGCTCATCATGATGCCGCTCAGAACGAGAATACACCAAAATATCATCTATGAAGAAAACCACAAATCGATCCAAGTACAAATGAAACACACAATTCATCAAATCCATGAACATGGTAGAAGCATTAGTCAATCCAAACAGCATCACCAAGAACTCATAATGCCCATACTGAGTCCTAAAAACGGTTTTGAAGACATTAGACTCTTTCACATTTAATTGATAATACCCAGATCTGATATCAATCTTTAAGAACACCATTAAACCTCGAAACTAATCAAACAAATCATCAATCCAAGGTAAGGGATACTTATTCTTCGTAGTTAACTTGTTCAACTACCTATACTCAATACACATCCTCATCATACCATCCTTTTTCTTCACAAATAGAATTGGTGCACCCTACAGAGATACACTCGGTCGAATAAACCCTCTATCCAACAACTCTTGCAACTGAATCTTTAACTCCTTAATCTCTTTTGGTGTCATTTGATAGGGCACAATGGACACTAATGCAGTACCAGGATAAAGCTCAATTCCAAACTCCACTTGCCAATCTAGTGGCAAACAAAGCAACTCTTCAAGAAACACATCAGGAAAATCCCTAATAGTATGAAGATTCTAAACTCTTAGCTCCTTGCTAACTTAATTCATCATGTAGGCTAAGTAAGAATCAAATCTTTTCCTATCATCTTTTCAGCCATAATTGCTGAAACCATATTTGACATAAAACCCGGTCTTTCACCCACTACGACTATTTTCATCCTATAACTATTCCTCAAAGTAATCCACTTAGTCTCAAAATCCACCCTTGCCTTATGCTTAGTTAACCAATCCATACCAAGTATCACATCAAATCCATAAAATGACAATTCCATCAGATTAACAGAGAAAAACATGTTTTTGAATCATAAGAAGACATCTACGATAAACTTTATTCACTACTACATTATCACTAAAGATATACGAATGTGTCAATCTAGAATCAACTAAAGAAAACAACGGAGTAGAATGCAAAGTAAAAGTACTTGTGATAACATCAGTCGAATCTTGATCCTCAGGCTTACTATGTAACAGCCCGTTTTTAATAAAATTAGAACAGTGGTTTTAGGACCCCAAATACAAATTGAAAATATTTATTTTATTATTATTTTATTTTCTACAGTATGATAGTATTACTATATAAACATTTCGTAAAGAAATTTTACCATTTGCATGCTTAATTCGATAAAAAGGACTAGTTTGCAAAAGTTGCAAAACTTGAGTTCTATAAGATAAAGGGATTTAATAGCTATGAAATTATATTTTTAGGGGGTTTACATTGTAAATAAGCCATTTATATTTTGAGCGGACAATTGTGGCCATTAAAAATGAAATTTTAAAGGTTTAATTATAAGGTTATTTTAGTAAATTAATAAATACATGTTACAAAAATAATTAAAAAACAAAGGTCATTATCTTTCTATGTTATTTTTTAATCGACATAAAGCTTGAGAAAAGTCATTGAAGGAGCTTTGACATTCGGCCATCTCTAATAGCCTGCATGGTATGATTTTTCATCCCATTTTTAATGATTTCTATGTTTTCAAGTTTGTTGTAGCTTAATCTAGCTAGCCCGGGGACTAATCTATGAAACCATTAAAGTATTAGAGTTTTCCAATGAATGAATATAGGTTGTTTTTTTATGTTTTATGGAAGAAAATAATTAGTTGTTGATAGATAAACAACTTTTGTAAAGGGATTTTTGATAAAATTATCAATTAGGGGTTAAATTGAAAAATGT
Source organism: Gossypium schwendimanii (assembly GCA_013677275.1). Classification (NCBI taxonomy): domain Eukaryota; kingdom Viridiplantae; phylum Streptophyta; class Magnoliopsida; order Malvales; family Malvaceae; genus Gossypium; species Gossypium schwendimanii. The sequence goes on along the minus strand of JABFAF010277486.1, from coordinate 15,070 downwards.
GATAAATTCATGGTAAATTTGTGAAATAAATGAATTATTGGGTTTACTAGGGACCTATATGAAATTCAACTATAGTGGGTTAAGCATGAATTGCATGAATTTGCATTTTTTGAGCTAGGGGCTAAATTGAAAAGAATTTAAAAGTACAAGGGCAAAATGGTAATTTTTCCAAGAATATGTTTTGGATTAAATTAAATGAATTGTATGTTAAATTGAATTAAATTTAACCATATAGATCCAGTAAGACCTTGTACAGAGTTAGAAGGAAGCAAAAAGAAAATCTCAAATTAATCGCCTCTGTATCTACGAATACTCGTCTAGGTAAGTTCATGTAATTAAATTGACTATTTTTATGTTTTAATTTAATTATATGTATGTGATTTGTAATATATCCATGTATAAATACCGATTGCATATCCGATGATGTATGACAATTATCGAGCCCTGTTTGAACTTGGGAATCCATATAATACAAATGACATGTCATTAGGGTTACTGTTTTGGTTGAGGTCTTGCATGTGTTGTAGACACACCATAGCTTGTATGAGCTTATCGATTTTAGCTCGTGAGAGCTTTTCAATTCTCAGCTCGTATGAGCTTATCGATTTCTAGCTTGTGAGAGCATACCAATTCATAGCTCGTAGGAGTATACGTGCACAGGAATTGACAAATTACAGTTTAGCACACTATGTGTGAGCTGTCCCAAGTATCCAACGATATTCTAAATGGTTCAACGGGAAATGTTCTATTACAAAATGACATGAGTTCGATACGAACTATTATAGGTATATACAACAAATACATGAAAGGGTTATTACATCATATATAGTTGAATGAAATAGATGATACATGTATATGGAAATTTGATTATCTATTAAGATCATCCATGATTTTGATTATATGTGGTTTTACATGGCTAACATGTTGGTGAGTATGTGTTTAGGTACTTGGCCAAGTTGTGTTGGGATATGTATTGTTTACTTACCTTATATGTGAATAAATGGTAAGTTAAATTCTATGTTATACGAACTTATTAAGCTTAAATGCTTACTCTGTGGTATTTTTTGTGTTTTATAGTGAATCAGAAGCTTGTTCGGGTTAAAAGCTTGTTAGAGCTATATCACACTATCCATCGGCTCTTTTGGTACTTTTGGTTAGTTTAAACTTGGTTATAATGGCATGTATAGGTTATTTTGGCTAATATTAGCCTATGTTGTTTGGTTGTGGATATGACCATTTGGTTGATTTGCATTTTGGCCTTATTTTGGTGAAATGGTATATTTTAATGTGTATATAAGTTGCCTTATATGGTTGAGGTATGGCTTGATATGGTAGAATGATGGAAGGTAATATGGTGGTTTGAATATGCATTATGTGTAAGCCTTGAATGGTTATGCATTGGTACTTGGTTAAATGATCATATTGTGTTTATATTGCACATGTTTATGAATTGTCATCTGAGGTGCCTAAGGGCATATTGGTTGTATATAAATATACTACATGTTTAAGGCTAGATTTTGCTTGTTTTGGATGCCTTGATATGGCTTCTTTATATGCACAATGTTTAGTGCAGGTTGATGCCAAATTAGGTGAGAAATATGGCTTGTAAAATGACCTATTTTTATCCACACGGGCATGTGTCTCAGCTGTGTGTGACACACGGCCTAGTGACACAGCCTTGTGTCCCTTGTAGCTTTTAAAGGGATGTAAGTCAAGCTGTTACACGGTCTAGCATACGGATGTGTGGCTTGGCCGTGTGACCAAATTCAGTGAGTTACACAGGTACGGACACAGGCTAGGACACAGTCGTGTGTTCCTATTTAGAATGCCCACACGGTCGTGTGACCGGTGCAGCTTTGAAATTTTTTAATGTTTTCTGAAAAAATTCTCTGAATATTCGATTTAGTCTCGACTTGTTTCTAATGTGTATTTAGGGCCTCAATGGCTCATATAAGGGAGAGTATCTATGATTTTGATTGGTTTTATTATGAATATTGATATCTTATGGAATGTTTTAAATTTTTGTTTATTTGATCCGTCTATTTTGGAGACTGATACAAGTTAGAGGTGTTACATTTATTAGTATTAGAGCTACGATTTAGTTAATTCTTGAACTACACATAGCGTATATAAGTGTAGCTATACATGCCACTATATAACCTATGATAGTGTGATATCTCCCGACTCTTTGAAACATATTTTCATATAGCAATGACATCCAACTGAGTTGGTTTCAATGAGGTAGAGAGCCACGCTCAAGCCTCTATTCATGGAGTAGCTTCTAGTGGTACGGGGCTAGTATCTGAGGGCCTGGGAGGAGAGGCTAAGGAAGCCTTCTTCCAAATGATGAATGAATGGTTCACCTAGTTTGTACGAATGACCCCGATTGCTCAAAAACCTCCAACCCATCCCATTCCCTAACTGGTTCCTGTTATTCCTAAAGGTATGGAACCAATCCGAGTTAACAAGCTTCTTATTGATAAGATACATAAGTACATGGTTGAAGAATTCTGAGCTACAGTCAAGGATGATCCCGAGAGAGCTGAATTTTATTTAGAAAATGCAATCAGTGATTCTGATGAGCTATCTTACACACCAGCTGAATGTGTTAAATGTGCGATATCATTGTTGAAAGATTCAGAGTATCAGTGGTGGAACACGTTGACTTCAATGGTGCCCAGAAGGCGGATCACCTGGGAATTTTTCCTAATCAAGTTCTGAAAGAAATACATCAGTCAAAGGTTTTTGGATAAAAAATGTAAAGAATTTCTAGAGCTTAAACAGGGTTGTATGACTATATCATAGTACAAATGGGAATTTGTTAGATTGAGTAAATATTCCTAGGAGTGTGTTTCGACAGAGACCGCTATGTGTAAAAGATTCAAAGATAAGTTAAACGAAGACATAAAGCTTCTGGTTGGAATTTTTGACTTGAAAGAATTCATTGTACTGGTTTACCGGGCATATAAGGCCAAAGAATTAAGTAAAGAGAAAAGACATGTAGATTTTAAAGTTAGGGACTCGAGAAGGAGATCGACTGGAAGTCCTATCAGTTAGTATCGAAGAAATCAAAAGAACATCACAACTATTCTATTGCTTCTGTGGGATATTCTAGTAGAGACAGAGGTACCCAACGCTCCAGTCTTAAACCTCAAGCTACATCTATAGCGAGTGTGGGTAGTGTTAGAGATGCCAGACCAAAGTGTAAGCACTGTGTCAGACCACATTAGGGTGAGTATCAAGTGAAGAATGGAGCGTGATTCAGGTGTGGTTCCTTCGACCACTATCTTAGAGATTGTCTAAAGAAATCCAAGAAAGAGAAAGCTTAGACCACAAGGTGAAGCAATACTGGTGCGAGAGGTAGACCACCTCATAATCTTGGAAATGTGAGTGGTAGCCGTGGTGTAAAAAAAGATTTTATTGTGACATCCGAGGCACAGGCACCAGCTAGGACTTATGCTATTCACGCTCGTGAGGATGCTTCTATGCTAGATGTTATTATCAATACTTTCTCTATTTATGATACTAATGTTACTGCTTTGATTGATCTGGGATCAACCCATTAGTATGTTTGCATAAATTTAGTGTCTAGTAAGAATTTACCTGTTGATTCCACTGAATTTGTTCTTAGAGTATCAAACCCCCTAGGTCAGTATGTGCTAGTTGATAAAGTCTATAAGAATTTTCCTTTGCTAACTCAGGGTTATAGTTTCTGGCTGATTTGATGCTATTACCGTTTGATGAATTCGATGTGATTTTGGGCATTGATTGGCTAACTCTACACGACGTTGTAAATTGTAAATGAAAGCTTATCATTTTAAAATTTTAGAATGGTGAGATGCTTCGTATTGAATCAGATAATTAAAGTGGGTTGCCTATTGTTATATCAGCTATGTCAGTGCAAAAATATGTGAGAAAAGATTGTAATGCTTATCTTGCTTATGTACCTGATACTAAAGTGTCTAAGTCGAAGCTTGAATCAGTGTAAGTGGTTTGTGAGTATCCTGATGTGTTTCTAGAGGAGTTACCTGGATTACCATTAGTTAGAGAGGTTGAGTTTGTTATAGAACTTATACCAGGAACATCACCGATATCGATAGCACCCTACTGAATGGCTCCTACCAAGTTAAAAAAGTTGAAAGCAGAACTACAAGAGATAACAAATAAGGGTTTTGTTCAACCCAATTTTTTACTTTGGGGTGCACCAGTTCTATTCATTAAGAAAATGGATGGATCGATGAGATTGTGTATAGACTACATTAGCTCAACAAGGTTACAATCAACAATAAATATCCACTGCCTTGAATTGGCAATATATTTGATCAGTTGAGGTGCTACAGTATTCTCGAAGATTGATCTTCGTTTTGGCTACTATCAACTACGAGTGAAACATTCAGATGTGACAAAAACTGCATTTAGAACCAGGTACGGACATTATGAATTTCTTGTGATGCCGTTTGTTTTAACTAACACACCTGCGGTATTTATGGATTTGATGAACAAAATTTTCAAACTATATTTAGACAGATTTGTTGAAGTATTAATTGATGACATTCTGATCTATTCTTGAAATGAGTCCGAGCATGTTGAGCACTTCAGAATTATTTTGCAAACTCTGTGAGATAAATAACGGTTTGCTAAATTTAGCAAATGTGAGTTCTGGCTACGAGATGTCAGCTTTTGGGACATATAGTGTTGACTGAAGGCATCAGAGTTGATCCGAGTAAAATTTCCACAGTTGTTGACTGGAAACCATCAAGAAACATATCTGAAGTTAGAATTTTTTTGGGATTAGCTGGCTATTACCGAAGATTTTCAAAGGGTTCTCAATGATAGCTACACCGATGATGCGTTTATTACAGAAATATGTGAAGTTCGAATGGTTTGATAAATGTCAACAAAGTTTCAATCTGTTGAAAGCACTGTTAACCGAAGCACCAGTTTTGGTTCAACCTGAATCGAGTAAAAAATTTATGATTTTTAGTGATACAACTTTAAATGGTTTATCTTGTGTTTTGATGCAAGAAGGCAAAGTAATAGCTTATGCTTCCAGACAGTTAAATCCGCACAAAAAAAACTATCCGACACATGGCTTAAAGTTGGTAGCTATTGTATTTGCATTAAAAATTTGGTGACCCCATTTGTTCAGCGAAAAATGTCACATATTTACCAATGACAAGAGTTTAAAGTATCTAATGTCGCAAAAAGATCTAAATCTGAGACAGTTCAGATGGCTCGAACTATTGAAAGATTATCAGTTGATTATTGATTATCATTTGGGAAAAGTAAACGTCGTTGTTGTTGCTTTGAGTAGAAAGTCCTTGTTTGCTCTGCACGCGATGAATACGCGTTTGACATTATCTGATGATGTATCAATATTAGCTGAGCTGAAAGCTAGACCAATGTTTTTATAGCAGATCTGTGATGCTCAAAAATATGACGATGATTTGCTAGCTAAACGGACACAATGTGAGTTGACTTCTGATTCAGAATTCCAGATAGGACCTGATGATTGTTTACTGTTCAGAGGTAGAGTATGTGTACCAAAGAATCCAGAGCTCATTTAGATAATCATCGTGGTAGCTTGTCCATTCATCCGGGAAGCAATAAAATGTATAGTGATTTGAGATAGATGTACTTGTGGATGGAAATGAAATATGAGATTTCTAATTTTGTATCAAGATGTTTGGTATGTTAGCAAGTTAAAGCTGAACATCAGGTACCTTCAGGACTGTTACAACCAGTAATGATATCAGAGTGAAAATGGGATAGAGTTACTATGGATTTGATATCGGGTTTACCCTATCTCTGAGAAAGGAATATGCTATTTGAGTTATCGTTGACAGTTTGACAAAGTCTACACATTTTATTCCTATACGTACAGATTTCAACCTTGACAGGTTGGTTGAGTTCTATGTTTCTGAGATTGTCAAATTATATAGAATGGCAGTCTCCATTATTTCAGATAGAGATCCACGGTTTACATCGCGATTTTGGAGAAAGTTACAGGAAGTTCTTGGTACACAGTTGCATTTTAGCATTGCATTTCACCCTCAAACTGATGGTCAGTCCGAACGTATGATTCAGATTCTCAAAGATATGGTTCGTTTTTTTGTATTGTTCAAAGGCAACTGGGAGAAATATTTACCATTAGTCGAATTCGTGTATAATAACAATTTTTCGTCGAGCATAAAAATGACACCATATGAGGCTCTGATGGTCCTAGATGCTGAACTCTGTTATACTGGACCGAGCTCAGTGGGAGAAAGATACACAAGGTTGATTTGATTCAATATATTGAAGAAAAAGTAAAAGTGATCTGAGACAATTTGAAAGTAGTTTCAGATCATCAGAAATCATAAGTAGATCTTAAACGTAAAGACATTCAATTTCAAGTCGATGATAGAGTGTTTCTGAAAGTATCACCCTAGAAGAAACTCCTTCGGTTCAGTCATAAAGGAAAGTTGAGCCGCTATTTATCGGGCGGTATGATAGCATTGAAAGAATCGAACCTATTGCATACCGATTAGCTTTACTGTCAGAACTTGAAAGAATTCATAATGTCTTTCAAATGTCTATGTTACGATGGTACTAATCTGACCCTTCACATGTAATTTCCCTGACGGATGTCGAGATTTAGCTTGATATGTCATACAGAGAAGAACCGATCAAAATTCTAGTACGAGAGGTAAAAGAATTGAGAAACAAGAACATAGCTTCAGTCAAAGTTCTCTGGAAATGACACAGAATAGAAGAAACTACCTAGAAACTCGAGGAAGCAATGAGAAAGCAATATCCAAATCTCTCTTCTGGTAAGATTTTCGAGGACGAAAATCTCTTTAGGGTTTTAGTGAAATCAGAATAGTGGTTTTGAGAACACAAATTTGAAGTCAAAATATTTATTTTATTATTATTTTATTTTCTACAATATGATACTATTACCATATAAAAATTTTGTAAAGAAATTTTACCGTTTGCATGCTTAATTCGGTAAAAAAGACTAGTTTGCAAAAGTTACAAAACTTGAGTTCTATAATATAAAAGGATTTAATAGCTATAAAATTATATGTTTAGCGGGTTTATGTTGTAAATAAACCATTGATATTTTTAGTGGACAATTATGGCCATTAAAAATGAAAATTTAAAGGTTTAATTATAAGGTTATTTTAGTAAATTAATAAATACATGTTAGTAAAATAATTAAAAGAACAAAGGTCATCATCCTTTAATGTTCTTCTTCAACCGAAATTAAGCACAACATGTGTGAGCTATCCGAGTATCCAATGATATTCTAAATGGTTCAACGGGAAATGTTCTGCTACGAGATGATATGAGTTCGATATGAACTATTACAGGTATATACATGAAATACATGAAAGGGTTACTACATGATATATAGTTGACTGAAATGGATGATACATGTATATGGAAATTTGATTATCTATTAAGCTCATCCATGATTTGGATTATATGTGATTTTACATGGCTAACATGTTGGTGAATATGTGTTTAGACACTTGGCCAAGTTGTGTTGGGATATGTATTGTTTACTTACCTTATATGTAAGTAAATGGTAAGTTAAATTCTATGTTATACGAGCATATTAAGCTTAAATGCTTACTCTGTGTTATTTTTTGTGTTTATAGTGAATCGAAAGCCCATTCGAGTTGGAAGCTTTTCGGAGCTATATCACACTATCCACCAGCTCTTTTGGTACTTTTGGTTAGTTTAAATTTGGTTGTAATGGCATGTATAGGTTATTTTGGCTAATATTAGCTTATGTGTTTTGGTTGTGGATATGACCATTTGGTTGGTTTGCATTTTGGCATTGTGTTGGTGAAATGGTATATTTTGATGTGTATATAAGTTGCCTTATATGGTTGAGGTATTTCTTGATAATGTAGAATGATGGAAGGTAAAATGGTGGTTCAAATATGCATTATGTGTAAGCCTTGAATGGTTGTGAATTTGTACTTGGTTAAATGATCAAATTGTGCTTATATTTGCACATGTTTATGAATTGTCACTTGAGGTGCCTAAGGGCATATTGGTTGTATGTGAATATACTACATGTTTAAGGCTTGATTTTGGATGCCTTGATATGGCTTGTTTATATACACAATGATGAGTGTAGGTTGATGCCAAATTGGGTGCGAAATATGGCTTGTAAAATGGCCAATTTTTGTCCACACAAGCAGAGACAGGGGCGTGCGTCTCAACCATGTGTGACACACGGCCTAGTGACATGATCATGTGTCCCCTATAGCTTTCAAAGGGTTGCAAGTCAGGCTATTACACGGGCTAGCACACAGCCTGGCACACGAGCGTTTGAGGTTACTTTGAAGGGTACACGGCCTAGCACACGGGCGTGTGGCTTGGCCGTGTGGCCCAAGTTAGTGAATTACACGGGCACGAACATAGGCTGGGACACGACCGTATGTTCCTATTTCGAATGCCCGCGTGGCCTAGGACACGAGCGTGTCTCTTGGCCGTGTGACCCCTGTAATTTTGAAATATTTTAATGTTTTCTGAAATAATTCTTTGATTATCTGATTTAGTCCTGACATGTTTCTAATGTGTATTTAGTGCCTCGAGGACTCATATAAGGGTCAATATGCATGAGTTTGATTGGTTTTATTATGAATATTGATATGTTATGGAATGTTTGAAATTTCTATCTATTTGATTTGTAAACTCTAGTAATGCTCTGTAACCCTATTTCGGCGATGGATACAGGTTATGGGTGTTACACCCTAACAGCATAACCTCGAGCTGGACCTCCAGACTCAACCTGTGTAGCAGCAGTATGAGCAACAATGCACTATCCACTCGGTCTCCCAGTTAAACACCCCTAACCTATATCTGTTGCCGAAACAGGGTTACAGAGTATTACTAGAGTTTACAATACAAACAAACAGAAATTCAAACATTTGATAACATATCAAAAACCAATCAAAATAGTTCATATTGTCCCATATACAAGCCCTCGAGGCCCAAAATATGCATTAGAAACAAGTTAGGACTAAATCGAAAACTCAAAGAATTTTTCAAAAAACATTGAAAATTTTCAAAGCTGCAAGGGTCACACGGCCATGTGGCCAGGCCGTGTAACTCACACGGTCAGGAGACACACGCTCGTGTCTCAACTAGTGTGGACAAAAATAGGCTATTTTACAAGCCATGTTTCTCCCCCAATTTGACATTAACCTACACTCAACATTGTACATATAAACAAACCATATTAATGCATCCAAAGCAAGAAAAATCAAGCCTAAAACATGTAGTATATTCACATACAACCATTATGCCCTTAGGCACCTCAAATGACTATTCATAAACATGTGCAAATATAAACATAATTTGATCATTTAACCAACAAAGGCTTAGCCAAAACTAAGCTACACTTTGCCACTTGATTTACCCTTTCAAAACATACCAAAATGTACCATATATGACATACAAAAACTAGTTCCAAATGGTCATATAATTCATGTATAACTTGTGCACTAAAAACACCAAATAAGTCATTCAAACAAGTACCAATTCAGAACCATTCAAGGCTTACACAAAATGCATATTCAAACCACCATTTTACCTTCCATCATTGTACCATAACAAGCCATACCTCAACCATATAAGGCAACTTATACACACATCAAAATATACCATTTCACTAACACAAGGCCAAAATGCAAACCAACCAAATGGTCATATCCACAACCAAAACACATAGGCTAACATTAGCCAAAATAACCTATACATGCCATTATAACCAAAATTAAACAAATCAAATGTACCAAAAGAGCCGATGTATAGTGTGATATATCTCTGAAAACTTCCAACCCAAACGAGCTTTCGATTAACTATAAAATACAGAAATTGCATAGAGTAAGCATTTAAGCTTAGTAAGTTCGCATAACATAGAATTTAACTTACCATTTATTCACATATAAGGTACGTAAATAAAGCATATCCCAACATATATTGGCCAAATGCCTAAGCACATATACATCAACCTTGTTAGTCATGTAAACATATATATAAACCAAGTCATGGATGAGCTCAACAATTAATCAAATTCCATATAAATGTATCATCCATTTCATATACCTATATACCATGTAATATCATTTTCCATGTAATTCATATGTATACCTGTAATAGTTTGTATCCATCTCATGTCTTACCGTATTAGAAAATTGCCCATTGAACCATTTAGAATACCATTGGATACTCGAGATAGCTCACACATAGTGTGCTAAACTGTAATCTGTCAATTCCTGTACATGTATGCTCATTTGAGTTATGAATCGGTATGCACTCACAAGCTAAAAATTGGTAAGCTCATACGAGTTGAGAATTGGTAAGCTCTCACGAGCTGCAAATCGGTAAGCTCATATGAGCTGTGTTGTGTTTGCAACACATGTAGGACCTCAACCAAATTGGTAACCTTCATGGCATGTCATTTATATCTTACGAATTTCTAGGGTTCAAACGGGGCTTGGTAATCGTCGTACGTCATCAGATATGGAACTGGTATTTATACATGGAAATCATACAAATCACATACATATAATTCAATTACAACATATATAAATACTGAATTTAATTACAAAAACTTACTTCGACGAGTATACGTAGATACGGAGGTTATTTATTCTTAGATTTTCTCTTTGCCTTGATCTAACTCCGTACGAGGTTTAACTGGATCTGGAGGGATAAATTTAACTCAATTCAATATATTTCACATTCAATTTAGTCCAACACATATTTTTAGAAAAATTACCACTTTGCCTCTATACTTCTAATTTATTTGCAATTTAGTCCTTAGGCTCGAAAAATGAAATTCATGGCATTTCACCCCTACCCAAGCCTAGCTGATTTTTATTAAAGCATATAACAGCCCACATATTTCAAAAATTCTTAAATTTCACCATGTATTTATCACATTTTTCAATTTAACCCCTAATTGATAATTTCACCAAAAATCCCTTTACAAAAGTTGTTTTTCTAACAATAATCATTCATTTTCTATCATCAAACTTCAAAAGTCATAGATATTCATCAATGGTAAAACCCTAATAGTTTAACAGTTTCACAAATTAGTATCTGGGCTAGCTAGGTTAAGCTACAACGATCTCGAAAACATAGAAATCATTAAAAACAAGTTAAAATTCATGCCTAATTGAACAAAATGAGCTTGCTGAAACCTAGTTCCCAAAAATGGATTTCTTTTTTTTATATTTGGTTGGAAAATATGATGCAAAATGATTTTTTTAATTTGGTTTTATTTATTATTAACTTTAATTACTTATTTCCAAAATTAACATATAAAATTCATTCAAATTTCAATATTGCCAAACCATTATCATCCACTATCTCATTAATGGGAAAATTACCATATAATGACTTCAAATTTAAAGTTCTATAGCTATTTCATACCTTTAGCTATTAAAACATAACTTTTACACTTTACGCGATTTAGTCCTTTTTTATCAAATTAAGCATGTAAACGTTAAAATTTCAATGCGGTAATACTATCATTTTGTAGACCATAAAATATAATGAAATAAATATTTTGTTGTTAGATTTGTGGAACAAAAACTACTATTCCAATTACACTGAAAACGGGTTGTTACACCCAGTACCTCTACCGCAACCATGGCCTCTAGCAGGTGCAATAACAGGTGTTGAATTTTGAGTCTGTGAAACCTCAACCCTAACTGGACAATCCCTCAGAAAGTGTTCTTTCCAACCATACTTAAAACATCCACCTGTCAACTTCCAACACTTTCTAGAATGTCTATGCTCACAGTGTACACAAAGTAGACATCCAGAACTACCTACTGAACCACTAGCACTAACAACAGTACTACTTTGCTCTTTAGGCTGACTCGGTCTACCTGTTACACTATCTAAATCTCTCTTGCCAGAATCAGTAACAACAAAATGAGGTGGCTCAACTAAGGTCTCCTCTATACCCCTTGCTCTCTCCACCAACTCATCAAACATTTCTACAGGCTGGGCTACCAAAAAAACCCGAATCTAGTGATTTAGCCAAAAATGGAACCTCATACAATGCTCCCTCTCAAAAAGAATCATCTTAGGTGCATACCGACTAATTCACACAAACTCATCCTCATAATTAGCCACTAACAAATCACCTTTAATTAGGTCAAAAAATTTACGTTTACAAGCCTCCATTTACTACTCGCCCATATACTTCCTCTTATAAACCTCAAGAAAGTATCTCCAAGTCAACCTATCAATAACAGTACCTCTCCTAACTCTAGTCGACAAACGATGAGCCTCACTGTCGAGTAAGGACACAACACAACCTAACTTCTCTTCGTTAGAACAAGACATCTACTCGAGGATCCTTTCAACTTCCTCCAACCAATACTAAGCTATGGTTGGATTAGCACCTTTCACCCCATGAAACTCTTTACCACCCAACGTCTGAAGACATTCATGTGGTAAATCTCGATTAACCAGTGCAAGATTTGCAAGTGCAGGTGCAGGGTTAACACTAGCAATCTGCTAAAACGCTACTATCATTGCTTCCATCAGAGGGCCTACACCCTCATCAAGTATATTCACTCAACACGGTGGAACATGAGGTGAAAAGGATGTACCATCCTCCTAAGCACTAGCTCTCACATTAGCACGTCTAGGAGGCATATCTAATAATCTAGCATACACACAAACAAATAAAAGGTGTGAGTGGTAGGAATGATTGAAGTCTTTTTCCTACAACAAACTTTAGGATTAAAGGCAATGTGTTCCCGTTCCTACCCCACATGCATCACAAAAAAAAGATATCTCATGCAATTCAAGCAACTAGAATAATTTAATCTCTTGGGTTTCCAAGATACATGGGTTGTAAAACCCAAATAAATACATCAACAATAATAGCTTAGGTCTTAGAGTTAACGAACCTAGACAATAATACCATCAAATGTAACACCCTACAGCCGAACTGGTTGCCAAGCCAAAATATGAGATGTCACACCTTTATCTCGTCTCATGTACATCAAATAGGGAACTAGATCCAAGCAAACCGATCTTATCTTCTTACGTTAATCCATATAAGTTTTAAGCCATCCAATTAGTTAAATAACATTATTACAAGCAAATCGTTCATTATTCGGTCATACATACAACTAGAAACATACATAAGGGCCATTTAGCTAAAATTTAGAAAAATGCCCATAGGTATCGATACTGACATTAAAGTATCAATATTTTTTTTAAGTGGTGTCGATACCACTTGGAAAAATAATACCAAATGAGCATACTATCTCTCGACCAAAATCTCATTCATTGAGAACTGTTAGTACTTGATAAAATTATCGATTATCGAGATAAGGTATCGATACCAAATCCCTATTCAGTTTCCCTGTGCATTTTAATTCACGGAGGTATCGATTACTATTCAAGCTAAAAATACAGCATATAAGAGCGAATAATTCATTTCAAATAGTTTTTAAACATCATGCATCAATTACTTTATTTGTTTCATCATTCAACGACTAAATTTAACAGTCCAAAACATCAAATTATCAAAATTAAGAGGTGATCTACCTCTCGTAGTTGTGTTGCTTGATCTCGTAGTTTGAACTTTCTCTTTCTCTGATTTCTCTAGGCAATCTCTAAGATAGTGGTCGAAGGAACCACATCTGAAACACACTTCGTTCTTCACTCGACACTCACCTTAATGTGGCTTGTTGCAGTGCTTACATTCGGGTCTGGCATCTCTGACACTACCCACACTTGCTACAGATGTAGCCTGAGGTTTAAGATTGGAGCATCAAGTCCCTTTGTCTTTACTAGAATAACTCATTGAAGCTATAGAACGGTTGTGATATTCTTTTGATTTCTTTGATATTGACTGATATAACTTCGCATTCAATCTCTTTCTCGTGTTTCCAGATTTAAAATTAGCACGTCTTTTCTCTTTACTCAGTTATTCGGCCTTATGTGCCCTGTCAACCAGTACATAAAACTCTTTCAGTTCTAGAATTCCAACTAGAAGCTTTATGTCTTCGTTTAACCCTCCTTAAAATCTTTTACACATGCTAGTCTCGGTCAAAATACTCTCCTAGGCATATCTGCTTAGTTTAACTAATTCCTGCTCATACTCTGACACAGTCATACGGCCCTATTTAAGCTCTAAAACTTCTTTACATTCCTGATCCAGAAACCTCTAACTAATATATTTCTTTCGGAACTCAATTTCGAAAAATTCCTAGGTGATTCGCTCTCTCGGCACAACAGAAATCAACGTGTTCCACCACTGGTAAGCCAAGTCTTTCAGTAATGATACTGCGCATTTAACGCACTCGGTCGGTGAACAGGATAACTTACCAAAAACCCTAATTGTTTTCTCTAACCAGAGTTCAGCTCTCGGGATCATCTACAGTAGTAGTTTAGAATTCTTCAACCCCATACTTATAGACCTTATTGATAGGCACCTTACTAATTCGTATTGGTTCCAAACCTTGAGGAATAACGGGAACCGATTGGGGAGCAGGAGGGGGTAGAGGTTGTTGAGCAGCCGGGTTCATTCGGACAAAATCGGTAAACTATTCATTCATCATCTGGAGTAAGGCTTCTTTAGCCTCTCCTCCCCGGCCCTCGAATACAAGCCTTGTACCGCTCGATGCAACTTCGTAAACGGAGGCTTGAGCATTGTTATCTACTTCATTAGAGTCAGCTCGGTTGGATGTCATTGCTATAAGAAAATATGTTTAAAAAGGTCAAGAGATATCACACAATCACACATTATATAATGTCATGTATAGCTAGACTCGTACACGCTACGTTTAGTCTAAGAATCGACTAAACCATAGCTCTGATACAAAAGAATTTAATATCCCTAACTCATATCCATCATCGAAATAGCGTTAACGAGTATTATCGGAGTTTACAGCACAAAAGAACGGAATTTCAAACATTCCATAACATATCAATGAACACAATAAAACCAAGTCAAAACATTCATATTGTCCCTTATACGAGCCCTCGAAGCCCAAAATACATGTTAGAAACAAGTTGGTACTAAATCGAG
>JABFAF010277480.1:357-10551 GCA_013677275.1 Gossypium schwendimanii | reverse complement strand
GACAATTTGGCCTGATTTTCAACTAAATCTGATTTAAATTTCTGGATTGGGCTTGGAACATCTTATTGGACATTGTTTGTAAGAACTTGAGCTTGTAATCCGTTCTCTCCCGAAATTGGCTTGTTAATGCTCTTAACTGAGATCCAATGCGCCTTAGTTGCAAGATTCGATTTCTTGGACCAAGATTTCGAAGATTTGAAATCTTGATTTTCTTGATTCTTGAAATCGCTTAAAATAGCAAAATTGGACCACGATTCGGTTTCTTGATTTTCTTGAAAACAAGAAAGTGAATCTTGATTTTCTTTTTTCTTCGTATACACATCTAAGGCCTTTGTGACTCGTATCAATGGGGATTGCTAGGTACTAAAATAAAATTTGGCTAGCATAGTTGTGGACTAAATTGTATGAATTTTCATTTTTATAAGCTAAGGACTAATTTGAAAGGAATTCAAAATTATAAGGGCAAAATTGTAATTTTGGAAAAACCCAATTGTTGGATTAAATTGAATAGAATGAAGTTTAAATTAGTTAAATTTGATTACATAGATCACAAAAAGCAACATACGGATTTAGATCGGGAAATAGAAAAAGTATTGGATTAATCGATTGTATTTCTCCGTTTGTGTTTGAAGTAAGTTTGTATATTTAATTAACATTTTGATTTAAATGTTTTTATGTTATATTCTTGATATTACAACTCTACGAAAGTATCCCACGAAGTTTCGATGACTTTCAGGTCCTGTTCAAACCTTAGGAATATATAGGATACAAATGACATGTCATTAGGGGTTACTGAGTTTCAGGTGTTGGTCTTGTACGTCCCATTGGTGGCTAAGTTTCTGGCATGTGTTACGATTACTTGATAGCTTGTGTGAGCAGCACCGTGTAGCTACATCATGACTGACAGCTTGTGTGAGTAGCAACGTATAGCTATGTCCCGACTGACAACTTATGTGAGTAGCACCATGTCGCTACATCCTGACTGACAGCTTGTGTTTGCAGACCCATTTATGGATCGAGAGAGAGCATTGATATGAGATATGAGATAGTAGTGGTTTTGACCATATTATGGCATATGGTGTGTTAGATTCCCGCGTATCTGATATTATTCTAATGGTTCAACGGGTATGAAAAAGGGTAGGTTCGACAAATGCTTCAGTAAGTCTTGCTACTTAAGTATGAAAAGGTATGAGTTGATGATGTTTGAAATATGCTTAGCCATATGCTTGAAAATATGAAAGCTTCTAAGTAGTGTGTACAAAACTTATGATGTTTTGAAATGATTTGCTAAGCTATGTGATTATCTAACTTGAAAGGTTGTTGTTGCTTAGGCTAATGCCAAGTCATGTTGGATTGTCTCAAATTGTTTTTATGATTATAAATTGAAGTGGTAAGCTTTGTTTATGAATTACGAAATACTAAGCATTATTTGCTCATTTTGTGTTATTTTCTTTTTTTTAGATAATTAGAACCTCGTTCGGATTGGAAGTTGTCAGAGATCCATCACACTATCCATCAGTTATATCGGTATATTTTGACGATTTTGAGTCATGGTTATAATGGCAAGCATAGGCATTTTGTTTAATGATTTTAGCCATTATGTGTGACTTGTATATGTGTTATTTTGGTTGATGAACTAGTTGGTATGACATTATGATTATACGATATTATATGTTGTTTTTAATTTGATGTTTGTGTTAGTTAAGTTGGTGGTAAGAAAATGTTGATGGAAATGGTATGGAAGCTTTGAATGTAGTTGGTTTTGGTCTAATTGGTAAGATGCATGATAGGTATGCAAGTGGTTATAATGGTACTTATTGTGTATATAATTTGGTTTCTGAAAAATATGATAAATGGTGCTTTATGGTTCAGCAATTGGTATGATTTGAACATGAATGAGTTGGATAGTTTTCTAAGTAAATTTGATTATGAAAGTTGAGGTGCCATTTTGGCATATTGGTTATGTTGTGTAAGCTTGAATATGTATATGTAAAGTGTCTTTAAATGCTTGATTATAAGTTCAATGGTTTGTTAATGAGGTGAGAAAAATGGCTTGGAAATGGCATATTTTTTGTCCATACGGGTAGAGACACGATTGTGTGTCTCAGTCGTGTATAACTCACGATCAAGCGACACAATTGTGTGTCCCTTGAAGCTTTCAAAGGTTGCAAGTCAGGTTGTTACAAGGCCTAGTACACGGCCTGGCACACGGGGATGTGAGGTTATTTTGAAGGGTACATGGCCTGGCACATGGCCATGTAGCTTGGCCGTGTAGCCCAATCAGTGAGTTACACAGGTATGGACACGGGCTGGGAGACGAACGTGTGTCCCTATTTTGAATGCCCACACGGCCTAAGACTCAAGCGTGTCTCTTGGTCGTGTGAGTTACATGGCCTAAGACACAGGCATGTCTCTTGACCATGTAAGTCACACAATCATGTGACCCCTGCAGTTTGAAAATTTTTAACTTTTTTTGAAAGATTTCATATGTTTCTGGTTTAGTCACGATTTGTTTGTAATGTCTTTTTAGGGCTTCGAGGGCTCGTATAAGGGACAATATCAATGTTTTTGATTAATGTTTCCATGATTTAACTTGTGATCTATTTATGGAAATAAATTGTTCATTGTATGACGTTATGCTTCGGAAATGCCCCGTAACCCTAATCCGGCGACGAATAAGGGGCAGGGGTGTTACACCTAGCCCATGTCCGTGTCTGTGTAAGTCACTGACTTGGATCACACGACCAAGCCACACACCCATGTGCTACGCCGTGTACCCTTTGAAATGGCCTCACACGCCCGTGTGCCAAGCCATGTGCTAGGCTGTGTAACAACCTAATCGATAACCCTTTGAAAGCTACAAGGGACACACGACCGTGTCATCTAGCAGTGTGTTACACATGGCTGAGACACATGCCTGTGTCTCTACCTGTGTGGATGAAAAATAGGACACTTTCAAGCCATTTTTCTCAGCCAAACATGCATCCACCTACAAGCTCACACAAAGTATGCTAAACATATAGTCTTAGCTCATACGAGTTGTAAAATGGGTCTGCTCACATAAGCTATCGGTCAGAATGTAAGCTACACGATACTGCTCACACAAGCTATCAAGTATCTACAACTAATATCGAACCTCAGTCATTAGTAGGACATTTACTACCAGCACCCGAAACATGGTAACCTGGGTCTGCTCACACAAGTTGTAGGTCAGAACGTAGCTACACAGTGCTGCTCACATAAGCTGTCAAGTAACTGCAACACATGTTAAAAACTCAGCCACCAATATGACGTTTAAGACCAGCACCGAAAACATGGTAACCCTAATGACATGTCATTTGTATCCTATATATTCCTAAGGTTTAAACGGGACTCAACAGTCGTCGTACGTCGTTGAATTTCCCTCGTTTCATAACAAGATAAATTCTATAATAACATATATATATCGATTCATTTTCAATAAAATTCATATAATAACATTCAATTTAATCAACAATATACATAGTAAAGTTCATATGAACTTACCTAGCTAAATTACAGAAATACCAAAGTTTAGGGGCATTTTGGTAATTTTGCATTTTCCTCAATTTTCCACCCGGTCTTGATCTAAATTAATAATTTCATTCAATATATTAATTTAGACAATAAAACAATTCATTTCATGCAATTTGGTCATTTTTGACATTTTTACAAAATTGCCCCTAAAGTTTTACTTTATTTAATTTAGTCTTTAAGCCCAAAACATACAAATTAACCAATTTTAATGCCAAAGTATGATAGCCGAATATTCATGGCACCATATCAGCCCACATTTGCAACAATTTCACGTCAAATCCTTAAACTTTTATTATTTTAACAATTTAGACCCTAATTGATAAATTCATCAAAAATCACTTAACAAAATACTTTTAATTATCAATAAACATTCCAAATTCATCATTTAACATAACAAATCACAAGATTCATCAATGGCAACATTCAAAATCGAAGGTACGGGCTAGTTGGACCTAGTTGCAACGATCTGAAAAACATAAAAATTACAAGAATTAGGGCTAAATTAGACTTACATAAAAATTACAAGAATTAGGGCTAAATCAGACTTACATGCATGAAATTTCACCATGGTTGAAACTTAGCTTCATGCTCCCATGGACATTCGGGTTGTTTAAGATGAAAATAAAAATATGATAAGAATCTAGCCTTTGTCCATAACATAAATATATTTTAATTATTTATCAAATTACCATTTTACCCTTGGTTAAATAATAAATAAAACACTAAAGTCATGTCCATATTTGTCCATCTCATAAATATATGGCATAATTACCATCAAAGGAAGGTTTAATTTCACAGTTGGTCCTTCAATTAAATTAAATTCTAAGTAAACTTATTTATAATTCAATCCTAAACTAATTAGGACTAAAATAAAAATTAATCCAAAAGCTAGTGGATTCAATCATAACACCACCGCTTGAAACTTAGACAATGGTTTAATTACCATTCAAGTCCTGTTTCCTTTATTCAATTAACCATTTAATCACTCAAATCAAATAGTGATCAAATTTTACATCTTTTACAATTTAGTCCTTTTCAATTAATTAACCATCGAAACATTAAATTTTTTCAACAAATCTTTAATACCACTTTAATGACACTCCTTAAATATTTATATTTACAACTTGGTTTATAGAAACAAGGTCTTGGTACCTCATTTCTATAACAACTTGACCTTAGGGTCTTACTACTTGAACTTAATAAATCACTTATATAACATAAATTATCAAATTGAAATCTTTTCAAAACAATATTTGACTCATATATATTAAATAATAAATTTATGAACTTACTTGTTGGATTTGTTAGCTCCGAAACACTATTTTTGACACCACTGAAAAACAAGTTATTACAACATGCCCCAAAAAGCTCCTAACACCCTTTACAGACGTTGGAGGTGGGCATTTCTCAATGACATCTACCTTTTCTTTGTCTACCTCGAAATGAAACTTTTCCCAATTGAGTACTAGGTTTGTTTCTTCGCACCGCGTTAGTACCTTGGCTAGATTGGCTAAGGAATCATCGTAAGTGTCTCCAAACATTGAAAATTTGTCCATAAAAACTTCCAAATACTTCTCAACAATGTTAGTGAAAATAGCCATCATACATAAACCAAATGGCATGCATATAAATGTGAAAGTACCATACGGGTATGTGAATGTTGTTTTGTGTTGATCCCCTGGTGCTACTTTGATCTGATTGTACCCTAAGTATCCACCTAGAAAAGTGTAATAGTCTTACCTTGAGAGTCTATCCAACATTTGATCCAAGAAAGACAAAGGGAAATGATCTTTCCTAGTCGCCTTGTTCAACTTTCTGTAATCTATGGAAATTATTCGTACTGTAATCGTTCTAGTCGATATTAAATCATTTCTTTTGTTCTCAATGATCGTAATGCCTCCTTTCTTTGGCACGTATTGGACTGGACTTACCCATGAACTATTTGAGATGGGTAAAATTATACTCACATCTAACCACTAGACATTTTCTTTCTTTGCCACGTCCTTCATAATAGGGTTCAATCTATATTGTCCATTAGTCATCCCTTTCTCGCTATCTTCTAGGATGATTTTTTGGATGCCATGGATGGACTAATACCATGGATATCGACCATGGTTCATCCGATAATCTTCTTCAATTGTTTCAACACTAAAATAAGTTTCTCTTCCTACTCTTCAGTTAAATCTATTGAAACAAACACAGGAAAAGTCAAAGTGTTACCCAAATAAACATATTTTAAGTGCGAGGGAAGTACATTTAGTTCCAATTTAGGTGGCTCATTGATTGACGGTATTTGTTGACCATAATCTCTTTATTCTCATTTCAAATATGCAAAATGAAATTGCAGATTAAACCCCTTTTGGTTATCTTCTAGCAAAGCTAAGTATTCCTCCCCCTCTTCATCACTTGGAGGGTCTGACATCAAAACTTGTTCCAATGGGTCCTCAACAAAGTTGAGTTCCCATTCCAATGCTAATTCTTCTAACCCAGATACCGGAGAACAATCAGAAACTGTGTCAAGAAATCCTATATATTTAAAAACATTGAATGTTACTTGATCGTCTTGAACGTGCATAGTAAGCTCGCCCTTCTGCACAAGAATAAGGATCCTTCCAATTTCTAGGAAAGGTCTTCTTAGGATTATTGGTACGTCTTTATCTACTTCAAAGTCTAAGATAACAATGAAAGCAAGGAAAAAAAATTCTACACATATCAATACATCCTCGATTTTCCTTCTAGATGTGCTAAGAATCAATCTGCTAACTGAAGTGTAATCATAGTAGGTCTAACTTCACCTATCCCTAACTTTCTAAATATAGACATGGGCATCAAGTTGATGCTTGCACCCAAATCACATAATGCCTTATCACAATAAGTTGCTAAAATGTTGCTAGGTATGGTAAAACATCTAGGGTCCTTCAATTTTTGGGGTAGTTTATCTTGAAGATATGCGTTGCATTCCTTTTCCAAAGCTACCGTCTCGAATTCTCCAAGTCTCTGTTTCTTTGACAGGATATCTTTCATGAATTGACTTAGATAGATTGAATAATATCAATATAGAGGTCATAAAGTATTTGACTCAAGGTAGGGGGTTTAGAACTATAGACCAGATACGGAGATGCCAATGAATTTTACTAAGGCAATCATGTTCCCAGTTGCCAAAATGTCGATGCATTTCATTCGTAAAAGGATTGCACCCACATTAAACAATTCTAATATTAATGTTTTCTGAGTTCTTTTATTATATGGCATCTTGTAGCGAAAATAGATTTGTGTAGGGCATTGGTTTGTTTGCGAGACGAAACAATGTGTGCAGAGCTAGAAAGATGGATTTTTTTTCCCTCATTTAGTGACAGTATTATGCCGAAGTGCAAGAGTGCCCATGAGCGAAAACAAACAATTCATGAAGCCCTACACCCTTGTGCTAGGTCGTGTGCTGGGCCGTGTAATTCTTTTAGTCACCACACACGCCCGTGTGCCAAGCTGTGTAACTCACTAACTTGAACACTGAGAAATTCTCATATGACACACGACCATGTCACTAGGCCCTATGTCGCACATGGCTGTGTGATAGCTCGTGTCCCAGGCTATGTGAACCTAAAATTTTAGCTAAAATCAAGCCATTTCATAACCAATTCATGCATAATTAACCTATCAATTTATGCACACTTTCAAGGTACCTAAGCATCATTCACGCATAATTAACCTAATTCACCTAACCAATGTGTATTCAAAGGCACCACAAATAAATCAAAACATTACTTACCAAAACAAGCCAACTATACTTTAATTCATGCATATAATCTTGTTCAAACACTTACCAAAATGTATCTCAAATAACCATTTTCAAGTCATCATAAAATATAAAAAAGGAACATTATATACAAGCATTTGAAAGTGCTCAAAATGACAATACTTGGTGAAGCATTAAAGTACACTAAACCAAACATAACCTTCAAAGCATAAACATACCAAGACTCCATTACAAAACAACCTATACATTTCAACCACATATTCATCTATATATACATGCCACTACCCTAGGAGATACAAAAACTACCAACTTAGATGAATAGTGTGAGTCGATTGATTGATCCTTCATAAATGTCAGCAACTATTACCTACAAAACAATCCACAAGAACCGGTAAGCTTACATAACTTAGTAAGGACATAGTATAAAATTTTATCTAAATACAATTAGACACGGTTCACATACTATTTGATTCAGGGTTACCAACGTATAAATAGGGGCACGTAAGTGCATTCAGGGGTACCGAAGTACAAACAAGGGCACATATGTGCAATCAAGGGTATCAAAGTGCAAACAGGGGCACATATGTGTATTAAGGGGTATCGAAGTACAAATAGGGGCACATATGTGCATTCAGCGGTACCGAAGTACAAATAGGGGCATGTATGTGTAATTAGGGGTACCGAAGTACAAACAGGGGCACGCATGTGCATTCAGCAATAATTATCTATAAACATATTAACTAAAGAACAATGATATAAGATTACAAGTAGACCTTTATTTCTGTCTTGAAATACTATAGACTTACCTACTATTCAATTTCGTTCAACATGCAAGGACTAATCTGCTATTTTCCCTTTTCCCTGGTTATTGCCTTTTTTATCTAAGTTTTGATCAACATAATAATTAAAAACAATACATTAATCTCATTCACATATCACATTCCATTCAATGCGTATGACGCTTCAATTTTCATTATTTACACATTTTCCCTAAACTTTTATAGCTTTTGCAATTTCATCCTCTAACCCGAAAATAATCAAATTAACCATTTTATCAAGTTAACAATCATAGTCGAATAATCTAGCCCTTTAAACAGTCCCAATTATACTTCTAAATCACCATCAAAGCTCAAAATTTTGACATTTTAACAATTTAATCCTTAAATCAAAATCTAATAGAAATTACTAACCAAAGCAACCAAATACCAAAATCAAAACTTCAAACACATGGTTATCACAAAAAGCATTCAAGTTTCATCAATAGAAACTTCTAAAATTTTTAACAGATTAAAAAATAAAGGTAGGGCTAGTCAGACCTAGTTGCAATGATCTCAAAAACATAATAAAAATTACAAGAAACGGGTGAAAACCCATTTACATGCAATCATTAACCTTGCCGAAACTTTCGCGCCTTCAATGGAGGTTTTCTAACTTGGTTTTTAGGTAGTAATTTCCACTGAAGAAGATCATCTTTTTACCATTATTTTACTTATGTTTAATTTAAAAAAATTACAAATTTTCCCTTTATATAACATACATTTTAATCCAATTCTATCCCTAAATTGTTGAATAGTTAATAGTAAAGATTTAATTGCTACATAGGTCCTCCCTCTTGTGATGATTAAGCTATTACATAATCTAATTGCAATAATTAACAAGTTTTACACCTTTTTAAAAATTTTTCCTTTTTCTTTAATTAGCTATCTAAACGTTAAAATTTCTTAACCAAATTTTAATACGATTCTAATGACTCTATAAATATTCTACAAATAATATTTACGAGTTGATACGAAGAAAATTTGTGGTCCCAAGACCACTTTTTCGTTACCACTAAAAAACGGGCTATTACAGCTCTCTCCATTAGGAAATTTCATCCTCAAAATTATTTCTGGTGAATAGATTCAGATTTTGTAATTTCATCGATTCTTTGATTTTCCACGTAGCCTCCTTGTACCATGCCAATGCCACAAGACTATCACCAACGGTACTCGTTTATTCCGAAGTTCTTTGACTTTCCAAACAAAAATTTTTATTGGTTCTGTAGAATACGTCAAATCTGACTGTAATTCTATTTCACTATGAGGAATCACGTGTGAAGGATCAGATCTATATCATCTTAGCTGATATAGGAATGAGCGCGGACCAAGATCAAGTTGCCAAGTCATGAGAAAAACTCCTACGTGGCTCTAATGAACAGATCTGAAAACAAAACAGAGAATAAGATTAAAACTAATCAAATTTGAAAAAAATCCCAAAAATTAACAAAGAATAGACAAGAATCAGAAACACTTTTGAATAGGTGTTTTCGGAGTGCAAGAACACGAAATCGACCTCCAAGATTGATTTTCTATCGGCCGAATCTGTTAAAGAATACCAAAACAGCAAGGAAATTAAAACGATCAGATTTTTTTGATATAACCTAGGGCTTGGTGCGACAAGAAGAAAGAATGAAATTGATGAAACAAAACGATTCTTGAAACCCAAACAGATTACGATTCTGCCCAATTGAGCACCCAAGATAGATTTCCAAAATTTCAGCAATCGAATTTCACCCAAAAAAAGAATATGGATTAATCGGCAAGAACCCTAGAAATTGGGGATTTTAGGCCGATTCTTTGCTGCCAAAAAGAGAAATATTGATCAGTTCCTTAAGATGGAAGAGGGCTGGAAACATAATAAAATTAGCAAATAGATTAGATAAAGATTCTTGAAGAGTATAATGGCTGGAAAAACAACAAAAGAGATTAAAACAAGTTAATCAATAAATCGGCACAAGCAGAATCTATTAAAGAAGAATGAACAGCAAATGATAAAGATAAGTCCTAAGAAGCCTTGAAATCCCGAAAGATTTCACAACTCCCTTCAAACGGCTCTAATCTCCCCTC
>JABFAF010277475.1:0-12215 GCA_013677275.1 Gossypium schwendimanii | reverse complement strand
TTTTCTATGCTACCTACATTAGTGGAGAGAAATTGCTATGTTCAACATATGAAGGCATAAGTTAAACTTGACGATTACAGCTTAATCTGAAATAAGGGAATAAAATCAAATTGGTAGGGATTTAACATGTCTTTATTGAGAAAGCATTTAGTCTATTTTTGCTAACAATATTTGAGATTAATTTGAACGATATGTATACTTAAGAAGCATAAATCTCAAAATTCTTATTCTTGAGCATAAGTATACTAAATTCATAATTTTGGGAAAAATGTTTTCTGCAGGAATTTTTTCAAAGGTGTTTCCAAGAAATTCTTTTCAATTTGTGCATTACTCAGGACGAGCAATGCATTAAGTTTGAGGGTGTGGAAACACAAAAATATATAAACTTTTTCATGCTTTTTTTAACTCAAATTCATGTAGTTTCGTAGTAATTCTTATTGAAAAATATAATATAATTATAAAATAATTAAATTATACTTAAATTATTAAAATATTAAAATATTAAACTTTCATTAATTTTATAATAAATTTTGATTTATTTTCGACAAATTTGCAAAAAGGGTGAAAATTGGCTCGGTAGACATTGCTAGAAGAACAAAACTGGGAAGCGATTTTTGAAGCATTGAGGCGAATTAATTTTTAGCCTAAAGACGGTCCAAATTATGAATACATAATATAATTAATTTTAAATTTTATCCAATTTATTTTGGGTTAAATAATTATTGTTAATTATATTATGAAAAAAAGGCACAATTGTGCTAATATAAGAGACTGATCCAATCAAACAATCGAGCTGCCCAAAACCTCCAACATGCTAACCCAATCAGCTCAAAATAGTTGATTTATTGACTTGAAATTTAGCCCTTGAAGTCTCCTTGAAATCGCATTCAAACCCCTCCACTTTCTGTGCTTTTAAAGATTTGCCCCAAGCTAAATTTAGCAAGTTTGAAACATTCAAACCTGTCACATGTGTGGCCGGCCAAGGGGGTATATGGCTGCTAATTTTTTTTATATTTTTAGCAGCCAATCCCACCTATAAATACCCCCTTCACCTATAAATCCCACACATCTCTCTCTCTTTCACTCACTTTCTCTTATTTGTTTCCTATTTTCCCTTCTATTTCCCTTTGTCGATTTCCCTCTTGGAAAAGAGTCATTAAACCACCTTGGGTAGCAACATTCAAGTTCTTTTAGAAGCCTCGATTCAACAGAGTGATTGGAGAAGGAGGAGTAGAGCAAACAAGTCAGGCTTCGGAGAAACACCAAATTTGATTCTAGTTTCGTATCCTTTAACTTTTATTGTTGTTGTTATGAACATGTCTATGAATATTTGTTATGTTGTTATTCTAAGTTTAATTAAAATTGCTTAAATTTAATTTTTTTAGATTGGTTGTGTTCTATTGCTTTATTTATTAAAAATCATGTTCGTGTTGTTATAGGCCTTGTTGATTTGTTAATTAAATAAAATCATGTTTATGTTATGATTGCATTTAAATTGTAAGGTAAACACTGAATTAATTATTAAGCGGATTGAAATTTAATTAATGGACACAATATTTAATTGGTGCATGTTTAATCTTCTAGCTTAAGGTTAAATTAGTAACGGTATTAAACAATACATTAGGCTGACATAACTTGCAGGATTTTATGATTAAATTATTTCAATATAGAGATGTATTGTTACCTCACTTAATCTTTTACTTGCTTATTAAAATTTATTAATTAGTAACGGTAAAATGTTCAAGAAATTAGTTAATTTTGTAAGTCTATATGTGCTATAGTTAAAAAATTACCAAGTTGCCATGAATTTATTCGTAACAACATGAACATTGTTTTAGTAATATTAAGTTAAGAAATGTAATTGATCTAACACAATTATGTCATATTGATTAAACTTGTTTTTTTAGAAATCGTGCATTGGACTTTTTACCTTTTTAATTTTTTTAGTTAATTACTTAGTTAAAATCTAGTTTTATTAAACCCTTTTTCAAAACAGACGATTTTCCTTCACCAAAGTGTTTTTAATTGCATTTCATAAATATTTTCTTACACAGTCACTATGGGTATGATAACTTGACAATTACTTTTCACTTTATTACTTGTTGCAATTATGTACACTTGCACATTTCCATCGTTCCACGTAGCAACCAACATGTTCCTCTGTAGCCATCTTCAAGGGTATGTCACGACACCCTCAGCCTGCGTCGCGACATTGAAGGCAATTTCTCACTTTCTTTATTCTGCTCTCTATGTTGTGACATTGGATCCCCCATGTTGTGACATAGCATCCAGTATTGACCCTAAATGCCCTTTAATTGTCTATTGCACACTCACAAAGTACGCTAGCTCTCCTTTAGGCCTCATTCAGCCCTTAAGGTTAATAAAAGATTCGATGTGCACATTTTATTGAATGTAAACAAATATAAAGAAAATGAATTAAAACATAACGAAAATACTTGTATTCAAGCTCCTTAAATGTGAAAACTAGTTTAAGCTACTACACCAAATTACGACAGATCAAACTCCCCCACACTTAAGTCATTGTTTGTTCTCAAGCAACATAAAACAATATGAAAAAAATTAAATGACGACCCTTGAGAAATTATGGTACAAGTATTGATTTTGGAGCATATAACTTAGGCATTTTACGTTTACTAACAATTTCAACATGATGAGTAGTTGACTTATCACTTTTGGTCACAAACATCTAAGTTTAGTATGTTACAAAATATAAAACTATTAAGGTTCTCACCTATAAAAGTCTATTAACAAATCATACAAGTACTTTGATTATCTGAGCATGATACAAATAGTCGCCTATGTGAATGTTTAGTATGATTTTCATTTATATATAAGGATATTTAGGTCACACAGGGCTTTTCAACTTGTAACATTCTAAGGCTTAGGACAAGTATGGAATTAAAAAACAATAAGCATCAAAGGGTTACAAACACAAAAATAGTTTGGCACATTGTATTGATCCCTATTCTTCCCCTTTAGTGACCCTTTCCCTCTCACCACCTTATTTCTTTTTCTCTCACCTTCCTTGTCTCTCCATACATAAGAAGTCATAGCATGACATAGTAACTATGGCTAACTTTATGAGTTTTTGTGCACTAATGAACGATTTTTTTTTCTTTTGTGACTTTGTGACTTTTCTATTTTTCAATACATCTCACTCATGAATATTGTTTTACTAGTTTAAGACATTTTCTACTCGTACCAATTCTCTTTTTTTGATTTTTTTTTGTTTCACACATTAGGCTAACTTATAGTTCATATATCACACTAATCTATACTAGTTCACTGTAGTTTTACAAACTCCACCATGATGTATCTACTTAACCCTCAATACGTATGGCTAGACATCAATAATCGTTCAGTATAGGACCAAAGAAAAAGGCATATACAAATTAACATTTTCAGGCTCGGGGTTTGTACTGCAGTTGATTAAGAAGTGTCAAAAGTCTCAAATTTGGTACTAAATGTGAAGTATAAATAGGATAGCTTTTTGGCTCTGGATGTGTTCCAAACAATGCCTTAGGTCATCCCTAAATATCTCAACATGCATAAATTTAATCAACCAAACAAACACAATTCAACCATTTATCATTCATACTAGCATGCTCGTTTCCTTGTATTTTCTATATCACTTGGTACAAATGATACCTTAATACCTATTTACAGTGCAACATATAGAACTTTAGTAATCTAATAATAAAAAATTTAAAATCACCTATATCATGCCAAACTTATTCATAAACACAAGCAACCTATGTACATGCTCCTAACCAATCACTTGTATTTCTACAAACTCAAGCACACCAAAAGACAAGAAAAATCAAAGAAAATGTAAAAATTTGAAGAAAATTTTCTATGTTACCCCCCACACTCTAGTTTACACATTGTCCGCAATGTGTAGCCCATCAAAAGATAAGGAAAGAACTTACCCAATTGGTTGTGATTACTTAAACTCCTATTGGTGGGTGCTTCCTCCTTTGATTGTTGAAAGTTCGAATTTATTTATGTTTCCTTCGTGTCGGGTTCCTACATAGAAAAATTAAACAAAATGCGACAAATCTAAAAGAAAATCTACTTATTAATCCTACTCCTACAAAGTCTAAATTATAATCATCCAAAAATTAATACAAATCTTTAAAAAAAACCGTTCAATCATCCTTCTCATCTCCATCTCCTCATCCTTTCCTTCTTCTTTTATCCATCTCCTCATCCTTTCCTTCTTTTTTGATTTCCTATGCTTCTTCGTCTTGTTCCATATTCGTTGGACCAAACATATTAGGTGTATAATATGGGACTCGTATGTTACTTTGCCTAGCAAACTCTTAAAAAATTGGTCCCGATTCTTGCATCCTCTAAATCATCTAATCTAACTTTGGCTAATTGTTCTCACCAACGTCTTGTTGAGCTTGTGCCAAACTTTGTGACAAGGTAGGTGTAGCTATCGTTTCTTGCTATCGCTTGTTCCCATCTTTGATCTGTTTGGCCCGAAACTCGATGTATTGTTGGAACAAGGTGTCTATGATAATGCTTTGATGGTTTAAATGACTGCTCAATTGATGTCATAGGTACACCTGCCTTTTTGCATAAAGTTGTTACTAGATGGGAAAAGAACACTCCCACCTTCTGGCTACTAATGCATCTTCCCATGTTTTGCTGGACCCATTTACCAACACACACCTGATTTTTCTACAAAATAGCATAGAGTAAAACTGCTTTAAAGGTATTAACGTTAAAACATTTAAAGAAGGTACAATTTGTGTGCAAATGAACTGTATCTACATCTTAGCCTCAGGAAACATAATGGCTTGATGAAAAGATACTTGGATTTTAGTACCTGCGTGATACTTTCATTCACCCCTTCCTTCAATTAAAAAGTTCATAATACTATCCATATCTATGACTGTAAAATATTCTAAGTCAGTTTCATTGATGAAATCATTTTCATAATATGGAGCATTATAAAATTCACAAATTATTCGAGGGGTTACTCTCACCTCTTTCCATCGCACAAGTACTGTATCCCATATATGTCCTTCGTTATTTCTAGACTCGTGGTTTCGTAAAGATGCGTAGAATTCTTAAACAACAGGGACTAAGACATTATCCTTCGGGATTGTCCAAAAATTCTACCATCGATGATATCTGATCAATGGACATATTTCTTTACATAAAATCATCAATGGATCAAATCTCCTCTCTTGAATAATTTTTTTTCCTTGAAGTTCATTAAAATTCTTTTCAACATTCTGATTTGAAAAAGTAAAAGGACTTTGAACCATCGACGGCTCCGTTTCCATTGTTTTCCTAACTTTTCTAAGAGGCATAATGCTTCAATCCTAAAAACTTGCTAAATAAATAATTCAATGGAACAGTAAAAAGTTTTGAGTTTAGGAACCCTAAACCTTGAATGTATAGTCGGAGTTTCATTTGAATTCCTTACTTGCCTGTGATGTTCCGGTTCCTTGTTGCACCAAGTTGTGAAAGGAAATTTGGGAAATTTAGGGTTTATGATTTAAAGGATGTTGATAGATTTGAGAGAGTTTGAGGGGGTAAGGGTTTAAAGAGTGTTTTAATTAGGTGTAAGTAAGAATTTAAGTTGTAAAATAGGGTTTTAAAGGTTTAAAAATTGGGTAAAATTAGTGTTTAAGTTGTCGGGTTGCGCAATGGGTCGGGTGAACCCTGTAGAGCATTATAAGGGTTCCATGTCGCAACATCCTAGCAGGATACTGATGTCGCGACACAGGGGTTCTATGTCGCGACACATCTGCCAGTTTGGAGATTCTTAGGGATTGTCTGCTATGTCGCGACTTGTTGTTATGATGTCGTGAAGACGGCTTTGTTTCAACCTAAAACTCCATCTTAAGGATGTTTCGATCTAAGGATAAACCTATATCAAATAAAAGTTAAAATAAAAAATATGTGGTTAGTTAAGTATACGGTAATTTACAAATATCATGTAGCAATTCACAAATTTTAAGTTATACTGCCAGATTTATCCAACAGTATTGTCAATTCATTCATGGATGATTTATTTTATTTTATTAATATTGGTCCACCGTTCGTTGTGCCATTTCACCCTTGCTCATTTGTCTCATTCCTTGAACATGTTTATTCTTTTTGTATTCATAAAAGGAAACATTTCCCTTGATTTGGGTACGTCAGAAATAGATAAGTTTTTGTAATGCTCCCCTACTTTCCTATTACTTTCCTTGTTCAGCTGATAGCCACATTTGAAGGTTTCAGTCTCACCATTAATTCTCATTGTCAACTCATTTTTCTCTAAATCAATGGTGGATCTAGAAGTGGCCAGGAATGGTCTTCCTAGTAAGATTGGTATCTAACGATCTTTCTCAAAGTCAAGTACTACAAAATCCATAGGAATAATAAAGCTTCACACCTTGACTAACACATCTTCTAGTACCCCCTTCAGGTGTACTGAAGACCTGTTAGCCAATTGTAATGTTATTTGAGTTTCTTTAAGATTCCCTAACCTGAGTTTTTCAAAAATTGATAAGGGCACTAAATTAATACTTGCACTTAAATCACATAGGGCTCTATTAAAGTGAATACTCCCTATTTCTATGGAAATGGTAAAACTGCCCGGGACTTTCACTTTTCGCGGTACTTGTTTGGAAATAATTACACTACAGGAAAAACTTAAATTAACTTGTTCTCCTACCTTGATTTTCTTATGTTTTGCCATCATCTCCTTTAAAAACTTGGCGTACTTGGGAACATTCTCAATTAACTCGATCAAGGGTAGGTTAACATTTAAATGTTTAAACAAATTTTAAAAAAAACTTACAAATCCATCCTCATCCCGCTTTTGTCTTTCTTCAAATCTTTATGAAAATGTGATTTTGGCATATTTAGGTGTATCATTTTCCGTCTCAACCGCTAGTGTATTCTCCTCATCTAGTTCAGGTTCGTCTTCCACTTCTAGGGAATTGTCTTGAAGTTCCTCAATATTATCCCTAGTTACCTCTAGGATATGTATTTCTGGGCTACTAAGTACCTTGCTTGACTGGAGTGCTATAGGTTTCACATGCTCTTTACCTTCCCTCCGTGGATTATCTTCCATGTTATTGGGATTGCCAGAGCCAATTTGTCTTTTGATATCGCCCATCATCCTCATCAATTATCTCATTTGATCCTCGAGCTTAGTCAATATTCTTGTTGAGTTGGTGCACTCAGACTGCACCTACTTGACATCTATTCTCATCGATTGCATCTCTCCCTCAATTCTATCAAGACGTTGACCACATGCTATATGGCCACTTGGGTTGGCTCTATCATAAGGTTTTTGCAAGTAAGGAGGTTGATAATTAGTATTTTAAACTTGACTTGAATTGTTACCTCCTCCTTGGTCTCCTCCCTATCTCAAGTTCGAGTGATCTCTCTAGCCAGGATTGTATGTATTTGAATAAGGATTTCCACCCTTATTCCCATTGTAATTCATATCCTTAGTAGGATTATTGATATAATAGAAGAATGTTTTTTCTCTTCCATGCATAAACAGTGTAGAAGCAGATTCAATACGGTTGAGTCTATCCACTAGTTGCTGATATTTATAATCCTCTTGAATAGCTTTGACCATAGCAGGTTTCTGGCCTTATGTGAATCGTTCTGTTGGCTATTGGCAAGAGTTTAATTCCATATTTTCAATAATTTCATTCACATCCTTGTACATCCTATTCATAAGGGCTCCTCTTACTTCTCCCGATCTTGCATTTGCATCTAACCCATTATAAAATATTTGCAATCTCATCCACCCAGGAAATCCGTTGTGCGGCCATTTTTGAATCAACGTTTTGAAGCATTCCCACACCTTATTGAAGCTTTCCCCTTCCACCTGTCTAAAGACAACCATATCTTTTCTTAATTGGACTGCTTTACTAATCGGGAAAAACTTTTGTAAGAATTTTCCAACAAGTTTGTCCCAAGTCATGATGGATCCTAAAGCCTGCGAGTCTAACCAAGAAAATTTGCTATCAATTAGAGAAACGGGGAACAATCAAAGATGAATATCGTCATTAGTGACCTCGTTATACTTAAAAGTATCACAGGGTTGAAGAAACCGTTTAAAATGTTGATTAGGATCCTCTGTCATAGTGCCCCTAAACTGCAAATTATTTTGAATCATTTGTATCATTGCCTATTTGATTTCAAAATTATTAGCTGTAATTGTCGGCCTTACTATACTTTCCTGAACCATATCTAAACTTGGTAGGGCATAGTCCCGTAAAGTTCTCCCATTCCAAGCTATATGCACATTTGTATGTAACTGTGGTGTTGATGGGTCTCCTAGGGCGTTATCGTCAGCGTTGCGGAACAATGGATTGTCACGTGGTATGTTAACTGCAGGTGGTGGTGGTGGATCTTGCATTTACTACTGTTGTTGTCGGTGATTCCTTTGGATTATTCTTTCTAGATCTATGGCTACTACAATAGGCGTGCCTCTACTACAAGTCATACACCAAACTCGAAAGGAAAAGATTAGTAATATTAAAACAAAATAAAATCGTATCTATAGTTGAAAATTTTCCTAATTAATCTTTTGGATTGTGATAATTAAAATCAATCTAGTGACATTACCTCCTCGGTGACGGTGCCAACAACTTGACCACCTCTGGACGTACTAATGTCTAGAGTGTGAATACTACAATAGAATGAAGAATTACAAGGCAATATCCGCAAGTGTGCAGTTCGAGTTGTAATATAAATTTTACAACGAAGTAGGTGAGTACTTTGAGGATTGTAACCAAGGGAGGTGTGTACTAAATTAATCTTAACCTAAACAATTAAATATCTAATTAATACTTTAAGTCAGTTATAGTACGAAAGTAAAATAAGAGATAATTTTAGGGTTTTTAAACTAAGGAAATAAAATAACATAAAAGAGTAAAATTGCAAAAGATAGAGAGAAATAAAGTGAATCAAATCTGAAGATAGGTGATTAGCTTGCTTCAGCCATCTTAATCAATTGTGGTATCGAGTTCTTCGTCAATTAACTAGTCGCTACCCTAGCAAGATCTTCCGATCTTCCACTAACATAACGAGTCAGCAAGAACTACTTATCTTTCGACCTCACAGTCCAGACTGGTTTGGGGTCAAGGTGTTCACGGATGGGCAATACCAATTTTGGGTTAATTCCCACCTTGATGACTTTCCTGGGTTGTCATGCCTAAGGTTTGTTTGACGTTCTTCCTTTTCCAAAAAATTGATCTATTGAGGAGCCCTACAAAAAAATTAAGAGATCATGCTGCCACTCGTTAATCTCCCATAGAACGATTAGTTCCTCATGGCTTTTATAAACAATATGGAATAAATGGAAGAATTAATCATAGGGAATGGATTGAAATAGAGAGTTTAAGAAAAGTCTGATTTATATTAATAATAAGCACGAACCCACAGAAGTTGATCTCCTTTACAATCAAATCTCTTGAAGAATGTAAATAAATAAAACTAGGAAAACCTAAAAAAGGAAAGAAAACAAGACTAAATTTAAAGGAAGAAAACTAGGTTCAAAACTAAGGTGTACTTTACATGTGCTAAAAGGGCCTATTTATAGCCTCCAAGTGGTCGTCGTCCTTAACCATAGGTTAGTTGACGCTTCCAAGCTTAAAGTTCAATTGTGTAAACCAAAATGCCCATGCTTCATATTTTATTCTCATCACAGAGTCGATGTTACGACACATCAGGACCTGTGCTGCGAAATAGCAACTAGCATGTTCCTCTGTAACTATCTTTAGGGGTATGTCGTGACACCCTTGGCCTATGTCGTGTCATTGAAGGTAGTTTCTCACTTTCTCTATTCTACTCTCTATGTTGCAACATTGGATCCCTCATGTTGCGACATAGTGTCCGGTATTAACCCTAAATTCCCTCTAATGGTCTCCTGCACACTCATAAAGTACATTAGCTCTCGCTTAGGCCTCATTCGGCTCTTAAGGTGTATAAAAGACTCGATGTGCACATTTTATTGAATCTAAACAAAACTAAAGAAACTGCATTGAAGCATAACAAAAATGCTTGTATTCAAGCTCCTTAAATGTGAAAACTAGTTAAATCTGCTACACCAAATTACGATTGATCAGTTATACACTCCTTGAGCAATGATATCTGGGGATTGAAAGATGATGTTAACTCTTAACTATTGATATTGGAGATATATATGGCGTCTCTCCTAGCCTGCTTCCCTTCAACTCTTCCTTTTTCTCCTAGTGATGATTAGAGTAGATTTAAGTCATTCATTTCATACTCATAACATTTGCACCTATATTTCTTTATTTATTCCTATGTCTATGTTTTCTTGCACTTTATTACTTATACATTTGGGATACATTATTGTTTTAGTTCCTTGCCCATTTACTTTTATATATCTATTATGATGAATTAACCTCTTTTCTGCTTAAGATTTATTTGTAATTTGATGTAACAAAAAAGGGGAGAAGAAAATGTTAATTGATTGATTATTTGTTTATGCTAACTATATGCAAATATGCAAATTTTGTAACCAATTTTCCTTAAAGTAAAAATGAATGCCAAATTGTATGTTAAATTTTATTTTAGCCTTATGTTCAGAATGAATTTTATTAAGGGGAGCAAATTATTCAAAAACAAATTTACCAAATGTTTTGTTATGTCAAAAAGAGGGAGACTGTTAAATCAAGCTTTATTTGATAAAATGTTTTGATATAACAAATTGAAGTGGTTTTGAATAAAAGTTAAAATTGAACAAAATTAACAAATGATTTGTTTAAAATTGAAGTCTAAGAGATAAAATTTTGAATATCTATTTTGAACTCTTAGAAAATTTTTGAAATAACTTTAAAATCAAGTCAAAATGATTTTCACTTTGTAAAAAGACTTTTAACAAATCAAGTAATTTTCAAACAAGTCAAAATTGCTCCAAGCCAAAAAATATCGATACCTTTTTGGCCAAGTATCGATATATTCTGAATTATCGATACCCCATCTTAAAAATGATGCCAAAATGTAATTTTGTTTCACAAACCCTACTAAGTACCGATACCTTTTTGTCAAGTATCGATATTTTCTGAATTATCAATACCCCCTCTTAAAGCGATACCAAATAGCATTTTGTTTCTCACAAAACCTACAAAGTATCGATACGGTATTGATGCATTTTTATAAAGTATCGATAAAATTGTTTTGGTATCAATAGTAAAACTCCAATGGTCACTGAATTTAGCATTTATTGCAAAAGTTATCGATACCTTTTTATATGGTATCTGTTATAGGCCCATTTTGACCCAGAGCCCATTTACAAATTTTAACCCAACTAACCCAATACCCAATTGAAACCCAAACCTAAACCCCTACCCATTACAACCAAAACAGGCCCAATATCACCCCAGCCCACATTAGACTAGGGTTTTAGAAATTGAAACCCTGGTGCCCCACTTGCCACCGCCCTAGCGCCGCACTCCACTTGCCTCTGCCCACCGCCATCGTCACATCTCGCCTGCAAAATCTAGAGAAAGAATGATGGCAATCAAAATATAAAGAAATATGTAAAATAGGGCTATAAAAAGCCACTGGTTGGAACCGATTAAGGGTTTCGAATTTTCGAAAGAAAGAAGATTCAAAAATCAAAAAAATAGATCTACTCCCAAGGTGATTTTGATTTCTATCACCGTGTTCTTTGTTCTCCT
Source organism: Gossypium schwendimanii (assembly GCA_013677275.1). NCBI lineage: Eukaryota > Viridiplantae > Streptophyta > Magnoliopsida > Malvales > Malvaceae > Gossypium > Gossypium schwendimanii. The sequence continues at coordinate 516 of JABFAF010277475.1, read as the reverse complement.
ATATATACAAACAACTTCAAAAAAACTGAAAAAAGAAACAGATCTAACAAATCAAAAGCCAAGGTGATTTTCCCTTCATTTTTCCTTTTATATGCATTAACCTTTTATTTTATTTCTTTCTTTACCAGTGCAAAAACACAAAAATATAAAAAAAAACATAAATTTTTACCTTTTCGAAATTTTTGGCCACCGTGCAGGTGGCCGGCGCGGTGCCGGTGCGGCAGCGATGTGGTGGCCGTTCACTGGCTTCTGGGTTCTGACAAAAAAGGGGAGAGAGAATTTCTTTTCTTTTCTTTTTTTCTGAAATAAGGAAGAAATGAATTTCTGTCAAAAATTTTGGCTTTTATAGGCCAAACCAAACGACGCAGTTTCAGCCCCCTAGGATCTGCGCGTCGACCCGACCTGACCCGAGGATCCACGCGTTTTTGATCGGGGGGATATTTGCTATTTTGGTCCTTCCGCTTTTTAAGACTTTTTTGATTAAGTGCTTTTGTTTTCTTAAATTTCCCCTGTAAT
>JABFAF010277441.1:0-26806 GCA_013677275.1 Gossypium schwendimanii | reverse complement strand
GCTTGTGCCGAATCTTTATCTAATTTATTTGTTGTTCTTATTGTGTTTCCAGCCTTTTTCTATCTTAAAAAATTAGCCAAAAATCCCCAATTTCTAAGGTTCTTGTTGATTTATCCATACTCTTTTTGTGTAAAATTCGATTGCTGAAATTTGGGGAAAACTATCTTGGTGTTCAATTGGGCAGAATCGCAATCTCCTTTGGGGTTTCAAGAACCCTTATTAACACTTATTTCTATTCTCAATTTGATTCGTTGCTGATTTGGGGATTTTATTTCCGATCTGGAAATTGAAAGTTCTAATCTTTTAATTTTCTATTTCATTTCAGATCTGATTGTTCAGAGCTTTCGTAGGAGTTTTCCGTGACTTGGCAACTCGATCTTGGTCTGCGCGTATTCCTATATCATGGGTGTGTGGCTTGGCAGTGTGACCCAAGTCAGAGAGTTACACAAGCACTGACACGAGCTAGTACATAGTCGTGTGTCCCTATTTCAATTGTTACACAGCCTAATACGTGACCATGTATCTCAGCCATGTAAGCCACATGGCAGTGTGACCCCTACAGGTTGAATTTTTTAACTTTTTTCCTTAATAATCTAATTGTTTCCAATTTAGTCCCAAATAATTTCTAAGATGTTTCTAAAGCCTCGAGGGCTCGAATAAGGGACGATATGCATATATTTAATGAATTATGCTATGATTATGTTAAGGTTTGAAAATGAATGATTTTAGGTTACGTTTGTTCGGTAATGCTCTGAAACCCTATTCTGACGATGAATATGGGTTAGGTGTGTTACATGCCTAGTGTAGATCATATTGATCTACTATTTGGTATACTCTTGTAAGCCAAGGATAGAAAAGTTTAGACTGGTCAATTATCTATTAAGTGTTTGAGGCGTATGGTGCAACTATTTCAGTGATTTTATTATAATTTGTCATTTGGCAGACTCTAGGGTATGAGGGGTCTTTGTGTAACAATCCGCCAACCCTAGATTCTTTGGGTGAACTTGTTAGTTCTTATTTTGATAGATTTTTTTTCATGTTTTAACATGTTTACAAGATTTCAATAAGCCTCGTTTTATTTTAGATGAGACTTAGTTGGATTGGAATAGGGTACTGTAGATGATTAAACTTTAAAAAATATTAAACAAGTTGTCCCCAGGATTCAAGAGTGATAGTGGATTTTATGATATTTCCACTAAACTTTACCCCCATTGTCTATGTTATATAATGATGAAGATAATGGGCATGTCTAACTTTGGTTTTCCTATATTTTTCTCTAAGGTTGGAAGTTGTTAAGGGGTCCTTATTAGTGAAAGTGTACAAGTGTTTTAGTAGATAGTCAGATTACCATAGTTTAGTACCAATTTATTGGTAATTTCTAGAAACCCTTAGGCTATCATTTTGGGATTCAAAATTCTTTAATTGTACATGTCTAAGTTAGAATTTGATAAAAAAGAATGAGACTTCTTGATCATTTGAATTGCATACAAGTGGATCATACATGCATGTAAATTTTAGTAGTTAGATGATTTGGTGCATATAATTGTTTCTTATTTAGCTCAAGAGGCTAGGGAAGGTCTAAGCAATCGATGCAAAGGACCAGTAAAGTACATTCTGTGTTGAAGTTTTCAGTGAGCTCCTTTATGTTTTCATTTAGTTCTTAAATTTCTATGTTGTATGGCTTATATACAATAAGTGTCTCTGCTATTATTAAGTTAATATGTTATGTCTTGATGTGTATGAAATAAATCAATGTCGCATGATGCATGGCCATGGTTAATGTAAAAATGTACCCTCTTTGTTGCGTAAGCTCAATGCCGAATAAATTTGTGAAATGTGAAACTGTGAAGAGGAGATATATTGTGCAGCCTTCGATAGGGCAGTTATATTGCTAATCGGACAGGTAGAGCATTGCGCGGAGTAGATATATTGTTTAGCCTTCGGTAGGGTAGTTATATTGCTAATCGGGAAGGTAGTGCACTGTGAAAGGGCTAATTTGAGGGGTTCTGGATGGAATAAATATGACTGATATGTGAATTTGAATTATGGGTTTGAGGCTAGCACAGGGACAGGTCATTTATAAACTTGTATGTTGTAAATGGTAAGTATAAGTTGACAAAAAATGTTTTCCCGCATACTATATATGTTGAGTTGGCAATGTGTATTCACCAAGGGAAGTTATTAACTATTTGGTGCATTGTAAATTGTATGTCAAAATTTCATGGAAAGTCTGTTTTTGTTATGAATACTAGTGTTTTTTTAATTAATTGTATTCTAGTGCAGTATCTATGTATATTTTAGAACTCCCTAAATTCAATTGAACTTAATTATTTTATTTCCTCAAGAGTGTTTATTGTAGAAGAAGATTTTGTAGAAGGGGACTACACTAGAGTTGCAGTCACTTGCGAGACACTGGTTCTTTTTATTGTTGGTATCATGCATGGCTATAAAGGACGAAAGGTGTATATATATATTTTGTAACAAACCTATGTAACTTTTATTACTGATAGAAATGTTCTATTGAAAATAATTTAACCTATCTAATTTTATTATTGGTGGTTCATAAGAATTTCTTTATTTGTGTACGCCATTTAAGATATAAGGATGGCTTATAGTTATCTTTATACTTTCCTATTTTTTTTAAATGGGGGGTTATAAAAATTCTAAGAACATAATTTGTTTTGCTTAATAAGGGAATTTTCATTGTTGTTTTCTAAGAGTTTAAGTTATTTTGCAGAGGTTGAAACTGCTAGTAACGCTCAAATTCGTTGGGTCTATTGGCTAGAATTGTTATGCCATGTCTCCTAGCAAACTAGGGGTGTTGAAATCCAACCTTTCAACAACCAGTCCGTGAATTCCTCTTATTTCCACTAAAACTCGCTCAATTTGTAGGCTTTTCAAATTAATAACCAAAATCACCATTCCAACGTAACCTTAATATTTCAGGGTGTGACAGATATAGGGACATTATCATTGATTAAACTATAGTTCACTCAACAGTTTAGCATGTTGGACTTGAGAGTAGCTAATCATGTTCTAGGTATTCAAATCCCGAGGGATCGTGTAAAACCCTAAAATTTGTGCCTAGAAGTATTTGGCCTTGAGCAAGGGAACAGTTTTGGAAATTGTGTACAAAAGTATGTCCTCTTTAGTGGTTAAGGGTCCTGAGAGGAGTTGGAAAAGTCCTGGGCTCAAACCTGGGCTTTAGCAAAAATTTCGGTTTTAAGTGGATAAAACCCTAGATGCTTGGATGTAGGCCTTTTATATTATTGTGTTAAAAAAATGTCATAAGGAAGCATGTGGTCTAGTGGTTGTGGCATCATTAAGGTTGCAAGGGAGCTTGGGTTCAAATCTTGGCTCTTGCAATTTATTTTGGTTTTTCTTTTAAAGGAACCTGGATTTTGGCCTTTTGACCTTTTAATTAATTGAAGACAAAATGTGACACAAAAAGAGCTTGTGGTAAGGAGGCAAGTGGCATGAATTGGTTGATGCGAGAGCTTGGGTTCGAATCCCATTGCAAGCAAAAAGGATATTTATTTTGCTAACATGAGGCGGCAGGAGTTTGAGGTGGTTTTGAACTCCAATAGGTGAGAGTCTGAATGGGTCTTGGAGGATGTTAGAAAGGATATCAAGGAGGAATACTGGGATTTGGGGAGGTTGTTGTTGTGGAGAGTTATATATCATCCACATCTCATTTGCTTATTGTTCTGAATGGGGGAGAGATCGGCGAGGCTTTCAAGGTATTCGTCGCTTTCTCCAACCTGCATTGCTTCCATTCCTAACTGGTGGTGGTCGAGGTTGATTGGCACATCGCCTAGGAACCAAGGGTGCGATGATCATTGATTTTCGGTATAAGAGTGTTCGAATCGAAGGGAATCTGCAAATCACATCAAGTGTGTAAACTCCCCACTGTAACTGTAGAACGGCAAAAGCTGAAAAGCTAAAATACGGTGTTTAAGACCACACGAGCATGCGATAGCTCGTGTGGAAAGCTGAACCTGCAAGAGGTTGATATCTGGACCGAAATACCTTCGATGGGTGAAATGACTGGATGAGTAAAATGACTGAAATACCCTCAAAGGGTAAAATGACCAAAATACCATCGATGGGTAAAATGATTGAAATACCCTCGATGGGTAAAATGACTAAAATGCCCCCATAGGGTAAAATGACCGAAATACCCCCGTAGGGTAAAATGACCGTAATACCCCTGTAGGGTAAAATGACAGCAATATCATTATAGGGTAAAATGATCGTAATGCCCCTGTAAGGTAAAATGACAGTAATACCCTTGTAGGGTAAAATGACCGTAATGCCCCTGTAGGGTAAAATGACCGTAATGCCCTTATAGGGTAAAATGACTGTAATACCCCTATAGGGTAAAATGACCATAATGCTCCTGTAGGATAAAATGACCGCAATACCCCTGTAGGTTAAAATGATCATAATGCCCCTGTAGGGTAAAATGACTATTTTTTCCCCTCGAGGTCAAATGATTATTTTGTCTATGGTTAAATGACTAATTTGTCTGTATTTGGTATGACTGATTTGTCTGTGATTTGAATGAATGATTCTGAGCATGGCATTCTGCATACACGACATACTGCATGGGGTTGGGATAATATTATGGAGGAAGTACTGTACTAGTGGCTCTACCACAATCACTATTACTAGTGGCTTGGCCATATATACTATTACTGGCAGCTTTGCTAGATTACTGTTACTGGTAGCTTTACTGCGATACTACTGATGGCTTTGTGCCGATCATAGTATCGTTACTGATGGCTTTGTACAGATCATATTACCATTATTGATGGTTGTGTGTAGATCATTACACTGTTACTGATGGCTGTGTACCGGTCATAACACTGCTACTGATGGCTTTGTGCTGATCATGTTATCGTTACTGATGGTTGTGTGTCGATCATATCACTACTACTGATGGCTTTATGCCAATCACAGTACTGTACTTATGGCTTGTAGCCATTCTATTTATAGCTTATAGCTATCCTATTTATGGCTTTTAGCCATTCTTATTATTGGCAGCTCTACTGCATTATTACTACTGGCAACTATGCTGCAATATTGGTGTGAGGGTTGGGTGGGTCGACTTTGTCCCCACATGGTGTGTTGGGTCAGTATGGGTGGTGTGTTGGCTAGATTGGGATAGGTTTGCATACTTGCACCAACTGATACTGTATCGAGCTTAGGCCCATACTATTTTTTGTATTGGGCTAAGGCCCACACTGTACTGTTACTGTTAAAGGGCTCTAGCCTAGACTGATTCTGTTCTGTATGCAACTATTTGATAAGGTATTACACACTGAGTTTTCGTAAACTCACCCTCTCCTCTTAACTGTGTAGGTAATCCTCAGCCATAGTTGATTCAGTGTTGCGAGGGACTCGGAGGTGGCCACACAACTGCATCAGCTTTTGTTTTTAGCTTTTGATTTATAAGTAACTAAATTTGGGTATTTCAATGTAAAAAGGCCTCTCAAAAGTTATAAAATTTAAATTGGGGTTAAATATATGACAGGTTTTCAAAAGGTAATTGTTTTCAAAGACACAATGTTTTCACAATAAATGAGATTTTAGAAAATTTATAACGTTTTAAAAATGATTAGTTTTTAATGATGCACGCTTGGAAATGAACAACCCATTTTGGAATCATAGTTTAATAACAAAATGATTAATTGATTTTAAAGAGTTCAACAACAACAAGTTTTACGCTAAACACCTCAATGTGACACTGCTAGATTCGACCATAACTCCTAGGCCGGGTTTGGGGTGTTACAGATCGAAAGAATTAAGTGATAGCGTTATCAAAAGCTTCATACATAGACAAGATATTGGAGCATTATGAAATGACCGATTTAAAGGAGGGAACTCAACTTTCTATATCGAGATTTCTTCTACTTCACTAGAACAACTGGGAGACTGTTGGATCTAGTGCCCTAAGTGTAGTATTTATGTTTATGTAAAATTGTATTTTTTAGACAAATTAGTTTAATATTAATATCCATGACATTAATGCCCTTTGTATATTGTTCTCAATGGTTTTGTGCACAAAGCAAAATGGAAGTAACTATAGGCTCAATGGTTTTCTAATGTTTAACTAGTACGAAGCGATATTACGTGGTCAGATCGTACTACGAAAAGAAAACTTGTATTAGTAGATAAACCTAAACATGTCCTTAGTCTAATTGGAAATTAGGAAATTTATTGAAAGACTAATATCATCTATCAAGTTCAATTGGGGACATGCTTTGTCTTGAGCATGAGAGTAGATGACTCCCAGATTATGAAGACATATATGTGACTGACAGGATTAACAATAAATCAGAATGGACCCAACTAGAATAGATCCTAAATCCATTTATGGATTTATTCGCTTGTAATGTTCATAGTGTGGCATACATTAATCTTGAGTGGATGATGAACTATGTATGTGTAACTCGTATACTTTGATGTAAGTAAAATTCATAGTTCAAATAGATAAGGAATCTAAAGCTGGTGCATTGGTTATACGACTTCTGCAATGTTATACGACTTCTGCAATATGTAGCATCATTCAAAATAGTGCAATTCATAGCTAAAGAAATGGGTAATTGATATCCTCTCATTGGCATTACATGATAGATGAAAAGTAAACGTGGTTGTGGGTCATTTCTCTTTGTGATAAATAACTTAATTACTCTTTAATAGTAATTGAGTTTCATGAAGGAAGATGTAATGGTTACCACGAGATAAAATAGGATCATATTGGCAATTAGCCTAAAGAGATTATTGGTCATTAAGGATATCCTATGAGGATAACACACTTTCAATAAGGTCATCAGATGAGTATTGATCGTGTAGCTTTCAAAATAGTATGTAATTAGGGAGAGCTTAGTCATGATACTAAAATGGAATGGCTACGTGACTAAATGAGCTTATAATTAATAGGAAAAAAATGATAGAACTTAATTATAAATCATTTGAGCCTTGATTATATATGTCCAATCAGTCCCTCTGCTAGCTCAATGAAACCATAAATGAATAGCATAAAGAATCAATGAACATAAATGGATGGAAACTATAAAGTTAGAGAAACATGTTACATTTGAAAATGAATGTGTTTTTTCTCACTAAGTATGAAAATGACTTGAAAATTAATTTAAGCTTTTTTGAATTATTATTTAATCAAATAATTAAAGTTCAAAAATATATTCAAATGAATTGGTCGTTGTGAATCCATTCATTATGAAAATTAAATATATTTTCTCATAAATTATTATAGGTAAAGTTATCATGACATTAATAGAATTAGAATTGGGTTAAAAATATTATTTAATTGGAAACTTAATTTATCTAATTAAATTAATTTAATGAATAATATTTATTTAGGAAAATAGAAAAATATGTATTGGGTTGGATTAAATTACAAAGTGTAGGCTTAAAAGTCTAGGAAGAACTACAATTGGATTAAATATAGGAGAGGCCCAACAACCTCTCTCCTAGTTAAAATGAGAAACTAGTTTTTCTATCAAATAAGTATTATTTGTGTTCTACTAATCCAACCCGGATTTGTCTATCTGTCCTTATAAATAGATGGAACTGGTAGAGCTAAAACTACACAAGTTTGAGATATTGTTATTCTACCCGATAATAGTGAGAATTTATTTTCTAAGCATAAATTCTTAATGTGAGCCTCGTAATCAATATAGAATTACAAGTCACTCGAATGCCCGATCGTTCTAAATAGGTACTAGATAACTTACGTTATAGGATATGAATTTTGATTTAATGACTTGTATGAGAAAAGAACTAGCATTATTGAACGTGACTCATTTTCTATAAGATAAACAATTAAAAATAAAAATTATTTTTGAACAGAACCGACCCGTTGTTTATGAAAGAAACAAGAACCGAAGGTATAAGAAAGGAAGGAAGAATGCCACAAAGCAAAAATCCTTGATAAGTTTGGTTTGTATGTTCTTAAGAACTCAAGAGAAAATCTCCAAGTAATGGAACCTTCACGTTTGGTCCCGAAGTCGTACCTATGCTCCTACTCACATCATCACCTCCATCTTCAAAAGGATTTGTTTCAAGCCAGAATCAACAAAAATGGAGATAAATTAGAAACGTTAAAACTTGCACTTATATAGTACTCACCTGGGAGATTTATCTTGTAAAATTTATTGTTAATTTTCTCCATGACTCGAAAAGGGCTATCTCCTCTTAGAAGGACTTTTGATCTTCGTTGGGCAAGAAATTGTTCCTTTCACATATGTACCCAAAAAAAATCCCACAGTTCAACAACAAATTTCTTTCGACCCTTATTGGCATGTTCTACATACTACTCTGTCCTCTTTTCAATATTATCTCGAACTTCCTTGTAAAGTTGTCAAACAAATTTAGCCTTTCCTTTTCCATATATATTAACAAATTCATTGATAGGCAAAGGAATTAAATCCAAAGGTGTAAGAGGATTGCAACCATACACTATCTAAAAAGGAGAAAATTTAGTGGCAAAATGCACACTTCGATTGTATGCAAATTCAACATATTGTAAACACTCCTCCCATGTCTTTAAGTTTCGATGAATGACAGCTCGAAGTAATGTTGACAACGTATAGTTTACAACTTCGATTTTTCCATATAATTGGGGATGACATGTAGTAGAGAACAACAATTTAGTGCCTAACTTACCCCATAAGATCTTCCAAAAGTAGCTCAAAAACTTGGTATCTCGATCAAACACAATGCTTTTTCAAATTCCTTGTAATCGAACAATTTCCTTGAAAACAAATTAGTAATATACTTAGCATCATCAGTTTTTTGACAAGTTATAAAATGAGCCATTTTAGAAAAACAGTCCACCACAAAAAAATGGAATCTTTCCCACTACTAGATATTTCAATGGACTTCGTGTTAGGATTACCAAGGTTACATAAGTATTGGTAATGGGGTGTACAAGCCATGGGGGTTTACTCTTAATTTAGCCCTTTTGCAAATTATACAATTTTGACAAAGACACTCGATGTCTCGACGCATATGTGGCAAAAAAAATGTTCATGCAATACATCTTGAGTTTTTTCAACTCCAAAATGTCTCGTTAAACCTCCCCCGTGGGCTTCTTTCACAATTAGCTCTCGAACAAAACTCCTCGGTATACAAAGCTTACTGTCTTGAAAAAGAAATCCATCGTGCCTGAAAAACTTACGAAAAGCTTCTTTTTCCCAAGCTGTAAAAACATTGCCAAAATGACTTATCGTGTTCATACAAGTCCTTTATGTGCTCAAATTCTAGCAATTTAGCATCCAAAGTAGTAAGCAATACATACCGTCGAGATAATACGTCAACAACTACATTTTATTTATATTTAATGACATAAGAAAAAGTGTTAAAAATTTCTACCCATTTGGCTCTTCAAGTACTTAAGAGATTCATGATTGGTGTGGATTCCAAATTCTTTTGGCCAAAGATAATGCTACCAAGTTTCTAATGCTCTAATCAAAGCGTATAATTACTTATCATACGTACGGTAGTTCAATGTGGCTCCACCCAACATCCCACTAAAATATGCAATCGGTCATCCTTCTTGCATCAAACTACTCCAATACCTATTCTTGATGCATCACATTCTATTTCAAAAGTTTTAGCAAAATCAAGTAAGGCAAGTAATGGTACATTAATCAATTTTCCTTAAGCAAATTAAAATATTTTTCTTGTGCCTCTTCCCCCTTAAATCCCAATAATTTTAGTTAAAGGAGCAACTATGCTAATAAATTTTTTAAAAAACCTGCAGTAAAAGCTAGCAAGTCCATGAAAGCTTCTAACATTACTTATGCTCATAGGTTTTAGCCAATCCATGATTGCACAGAACTTTTCATAATCTTGATCGATTCCTTTTGAACTCACAACGAAACCTAAAAACACAAACTTATCAATACAAAAAGAACATTTCTCAAAATTCGCAAATAATTTCTCTTTTCACAACACTTCCAAAACAAGCTTCAACTGATTAACATATTCTCCTAAACACTTGTTGTAAATTAATATATAATCAAAGTAAACTACACAAAACCTACCCATGAACACTCTCAAAACATGATTCATAAGTCTCAAAAATGTGCTACTTGCATTGGTTATGCCAAACGACTTTACCATCCATTCATACAAACCATGTTTTGTCTTAAAAGTGGTTTTCCATTCATCACCTTCTTACATTCAAATTTGGTGAATCCACTTTTCAGATCAGTTTTGGTAAAAAAGTTTGACCCATGTAGTTCATCAAGTGTGTCATCTAATCGAGGAATAATGTGTCAATAGTTTATCGTGATCTTATTTACAAAGTGACAATAGATACACATCTGCCAAGTTCCATCCTTCTTTAGAACTAACAAAACACGAATGACACATAGGCTTAAACTTTCTCCCACATAACCCTTTTCCATAAGCTCATGAATTTTTTATTGTAAATCTTTGGTTTCCTTTGGGTTGCTTCAATAAACAGGTCAGTTTTGTATTGTAGCTCCTAGAATAAAATCGATTTGATGTTCAATTCCCCTTAACAGTGGTAGTCCATCAGGAATCACTTCAGGAATCGCACTAGGAAGATTTTCGTTAAGTTTGTTAGTATTAAAATATGTCTCTTTGTACAGAAGTACAAGTAGTGGTTGGTAAGTCAAAACAACTCTCTCAACCTCTCTACTTTATGCATAAAAATTCAATTTAAATTTTCCTTTACTTTCTTTTCTTACCACAACCTCTTTTTCTTGTTCTTTTAATTTTTCTTTTTCGTTCTCTTTTTATTTTCCCTCATGCTCTTTTTCTTATTCTTCATGTTTTTCTCTCTTTCTTTTGTTGTTACCTCACTCTCTTCCTTCAAACGTACTTGATCTTCATACACTTGTTTGGGTGTCATGGGTAAAAGCGTGATGGGTTTTCCATTAAATTTAAAAGACTAGTAGCAATTGGTGAAACCATATTGAATAACTCTTCGATCATATTACCATGCTCAACCAGTTAAAATGTGCCCCGCATGCATGGGAATGACGTCACATAGCACCTTATCTTTTTATCTTCCGATGGTAAAGGACAACATCACTTGTTTTACCACCTTGATCTCTCTTCCATCATTCAACCATTGTAGTTTGCATGGTTGTGGATGCTTAGTCGTGGCGAATCTAATTTTTTCCACCAAAATTAAGCTTGCTATATTCGTGCAACTACTGCGACCAATAATCATGCTGCACATTTTTCCCTTGATGTGGCAACAGTGTGGAATATGTTTTCCCTTTGCTCCAACTCCTTTTTAGTTTGAGCGCTTAATGCACATTTTGTTACAAGTAGCTCTCCTTAAACTTGATACTCGGATTCACTCTCATCTTCAATTGGTAGCATGTCATCATCTATTTCACCCTCAGTTTCAATCTCTCTATTGTCTTTGAGAATCATAACATTTCAATTTGGGCATTAGCTGGAAATATGCCCTCTCCCCAAGCACTTAAAACATGTTATATCTTGAGAATGACTCGTTGATCCTTTCACCTTTCTCTTATCTGAAACAGAATCTTTTTTAGTATCTTTAAAAGTTTCAGGTTTACTTTTCACTTAAGGCCTCACATTCCTTTTATTTGCACTTTGGTTCCATGTTGAGGATTGTAAACTCAAAATTATATAGGGTTTATATATAATATATTTACCACCTTTTTTCTTAATAAATATGTTTATCTTGATTAATTTTTATTAAAATAAGTGAATTTTACTTAATTAGTAATATTGGGCATGAGTTTATAAAGTATGTGAAATTGTGCTTAATTACATTATTTTTGTGCATATTTTATATTATTTCATGTTAATTTATTAATATGTAATTTTTCACTATGTAGGAGGACCATTGAAGATGTGATTAATATGATTGAAACATGAACATGCACAAATAAATTCATGTGGATGGCAAGACCATGCAACTGGGTCATGAGGTTGATAATTTGACCTAGTAAAAGATGTGCTAAGAGATAGACATGTCTATTAAATTTTTGGACTGAGAAATCGTCCAACATAGGGGAATTAAAGCCTAGTTTTGGCACAAGTAGATGGCAACCCAAAAGCAAGCTTTGGGGTATTTAATTGAAGGTCCTTACAGTTGGAAAATAATCAAAAATCAGCCCAACAACTTTTCTGTTGAAACCGTCCACCCTATAGCTATTAATAGACTTGGTTTGAATTCAAAATGAGGAGACTAAGTCAACCCCTTTTCCAAGAATTATGGCCAGCCACATGTGAGAGAAAATGAAGGAATTTAAATTCTATTTTTAGCAAACTCTACCCCTTACCTTCACCTATAAACACCATGTATCTATCCCTCACCCACATCTCTAATTAGCATTTTCTCAACATCCCGTTCCCCTTTTCCTTCCCCTTACATAGCATCCCATTTCCCTTCCCATCCTTTAGCCAACATAAGCTTTATCAAAAGCTTTCTTGGTCGACCATAAGAAGCATCGAGCAGAACGGATGAGCGCATGAATCAGAATAGACCCGAAAGGTTGTTGAATAGAATAGGGTTTACTCTTTCCTCTTGTTATTTATTTTAATTATGTTTGCTTTGAGTTTATTAGTTTTGACATCAAGATGATATTTTAAATCATATTTGCTAGGATGATTATGTTAATTCAATAAGATTTATTTTAATATGTGTAGGCCTCAATCGATCATGTTTTCAATTAATATCATAATGCATTTCATTCAAATGAGATTGGATGCACTCAGATGAGCTGAGCGATCCTAACCAGACACTGGCTAGTAGACACATAATTGAAAAGTGCAATGCTCAACTTAGATCATTAAACCTGACTAAGTTAATGTTCATAATATCTTTAGTTAGCTCTATTATCTTGCATATTTTTTAGGTTTATGTGATTAAACCGTTTCAAACGTAAATGTCCCCGTGATCTCGCATAAGTGCTAAGAAACCCTTAATTTAATATGATCAGTAAAATGCATATTTCACTAAGTAAAAGATCAGAGAGGACTTAATTTGGTTTCCAAACTCATGAAAGATCGAGTTGCCATGGAAGTATTTCTGAACATTGTTAAGCTTGATAAACTAAATTGAATTGATTAATATAATTATCCTAGCCCATTTAATGTTGATTGTTTTTGTTGCTAAAGCCATTCATTCATCCATCTAGAGAATTTGAATTTAGATTAAAATTTTCATAGGGATCAATCTTTGCATCTAGTTAATTGTACTTAGTTTAATCATCATTAACCAAATTATTGTGTTTTTATACCAAATTCTGAATTTATAATTTTACAAATTATCAATTAACACACATAGTCCTTGTGGAGACGATAACTCATTTTACTTATTACTTGAATGACTATGTACACCTACACATATTTCTCATTCAAGGATGAACCTAAATGGTGTATCACCCTAGAAGAACCTTTTCTTTTAAGTTTTCTTTCCACCTTTATGGTTATGTGAACCATGTCAATTAATTCAACATAATGATGCAACTAAACAACATTGTGAATATCTCAATTTAATCTCTCCAAGAACCTTACCATTGTGGCCTCACAATCTTCCTCGACATTGGCACATATCATCGCAATTTCCATCTCTTTGTGATAGTCCTCCACACTTTTGTTCTCGTGGGTAACAGTTTGAATCTTTTGATAAAGGTCCCTTTAGTAATGGTTTGGAATGAACCTCCATCTCATTATGGCTTTCATCTTAGTCTATGACTCCACTAAACACTATCCATTTCATCTCCTAGACAAGGTTAGTTGGTCCCACCAAATTATAGCATAATTGGTGAATTCAATGGCAACCAACTTTACCTTTTTTAATTCTAAATAGTTGTGACAATAAAAAAACCAGTTCAATTTTCTTCTCCCACTTAAGATATGCCTCTGAATCATTTCTTCCTTAGAATAGTGAAATTTTCAATTTAATATATCCAAGGTCACCATCAATCCGTTATCGATCTCGTCTTTCTCTAGGCTTTCGTTCATTTTGCCTAACACTATGATTAGACGCTCTTTCATTATCATTGCCAAAAAATATCCATCATTATCAAATCTGTTGGAGGATTCACCTTTTCGCACACTAGGGGTTCTAGGTGGGTCTTTGAGGCCTTTCCCTTTGAGTCCTTTCCTCCATACGATCAACATATTCACTAAGATGATCAAACCCCTCTTGTATCCTCCTTCACGTCTCTTGCATAATGGCTTGCATTTGAATATTAGGAACTCCACCTCTTTCACCTCTGTCATGTTTGTTAGTAGTCATTTTTTTTAAATGCACAACAAAATGATTAGTAACCAAAAGGATAATTTTAAATAGTAAAATATGTACCCTACCAAATCAAACCTCATGATTTTTGGTCAAAAAGAAAAATCATTTCTCTCATGTTTGCGCACAATTTAGGATTTTACCACTTGGTTGATCTCACACACTCTTGCCTTTTTCCACTCAAAATTCCTTTTAAGCTCTTCAAGAACCTTGTAGACGTTGATAGGAAGTGACAACTAGAAGAAAACATAAATAAATAGGTGAAAATGAAACAAATGACTCAAATACGAGAAATAAAAAATTACGAAAGGCTTATACTACTTTAACAAAATAGACGTAATAGACTCAAAATGATGAATGGAACAAAATTTGGTAATTTGGACAAACTAAAAATTTTGACATGAAAATTTTTCAACTATCATCAAAACATACCAGAATATGAAAGATAGGCTCAAAAACACTAAATAATGAAGAAAATTTTTTACGCATTACCAAACTATTTCTTTTTGAATCTCAGTTCTTTTTTTCTTTTATTTTTTACTTCCACACTTCTTACTTTTTTTTACAAAAGTTTTATTTCTTTTGTCAAATTTTTTATATAAATTGAGAAAGAGAAAATTTCAAAACGATACCTGTGAAGAATATTAGCAAAAGAGAAAATTTCAAAACGATACCTGTGAAGAATATTAGCTCTGATACCAAATTATGTGAGCTCGTAATCGATTTAGAATTACAAGTCACTCGAATGCCCGGTCATTCTAAATAGGTACTTGATAACTTACATAATAGGATATGAATCTTGATTCAATGACTTGTACGAGAAACTTCAAAGTTACTGAATCGATTCATTTTCTATAAGAAAAAAAATTGAAAGAAAGAATTGGTTTTGAACAGACCCCAACCTGTTGTTTACGAAAGAAACAAGAATTGAAGGTATAAGAAAGGAAGGAAGAATGCCACAAAGAAAAAAGCCTTGATAAGTTTGGCTTGTATGTTCTTAAGAACTTAAGAGAAAATCTCCAAGTAATGGAACCTTCACATTTGGTCCCAAAGTCGTACCCATGCTCATGCTCACATCAATTCTATTTTTTGGAATAACAAATTTATTGGTTTCAATAGAGAGATTTAATTTCATAAAAAAAGTTAGAACATTATTTATGGTTTTATGTTTGATTCGTGATTGGTCAAGCCCACAATCGAAGCATTTCGTGGTATGAGATTAGCGGAGAAGGTCGTCCGATTGAAAGTCGAGAATGTTATGTATCTATCTTGAACAAAACACATGGAATTTTTAGAAAAAGTTTATTACTATAAAATCACAAACCAACTTGGTTTTTAAAATTTTAATTTTTTTTGTGAAAACTATTTTTGAACTGAAATTTTTTCCAACAAATCCAACTTCCTAGCATCTTTTTCCAATATGTGGGTTGTGCATCTCTAGATACTAAACTACTTTAGGCTTGCCATCTTGTTGTGCCACAATTCGTATAGTGTTTTAGGTGTGGCCTTAGTCGGTACATCATTTAGAATATAGCAAGTCGTTTGTAAAGCATATCCCAAAAATAATATTGGTAGCTGCAAATAACAAAACATCGATCGAACCATGTCTAATAAAGTTCAATTTCATCTTTTTGCCATGTCATTTTGTTGTAGAGTTCTCGGGGTGATTAATTGGGATAATATCCTATACTTTATAAGGTACCTATGAAGCCATTCGATAAGTATTCCCAAGCATGACTAGATCGAAGTATCCTTATGAGTAAACCTAGTTGTTCCTCCACTTTCACACGAAATGTCTTTATGGGTAAAACTATTCTCTACGAGGTAACCTGAGAACACATACCCATATCTAAAATAATCATCCATAAAGGTTATGTAATGATTGTAAGAACCTTATCGACTGACATTCATGTGGCCACATACATTAGTTTGCACAAGTTTTAAGTGCTTCACGGACCTCGTTCTTTTTGTTGGATCTAGTGCCCTAAGTGGAGTATATTCGTTTGTACAGTTGTAATATTTTTGAACAAATTAGTTAATTAAATTAGTCATGAATTACATTAGTAACCTTTGTATATTGCCCTCACATAGTTTTTGCATTTAAAGTAAAAGAAAAGTAAATATTAGCTCCCTAATGGTCTAATATTTAACGAATACTAAGTGGTATTATGTGGTTGGATTGTAATACAGAAAGATAACTTATATTAGTAGACAAACTTAAACATGTCCTAAGCTTAAACTTATATTAGTAGACAAACTTAAACATGTCCTAAGCTTAATAAAAAATGTACAAACCCTTTGAAATATTAATATGTCATCTACACGCCCAATTGGGTAAATGTTTTTTCTTAGGCATCAGAACGAATGACTCCCAAAAGATAGAGACAGATTTGACTGACTAGACTGATAGTACATCGGACTATGTACGTGTGACTCGTATACTTTGATGTAAGTAAAAGCTTTAGTTTGAATAGATAAGGAACCTAAAGTTGGTGCATTAGTTATACGACTTTTACAACATGTAGCATCATTTGCAATTATGGAGTTCATATCCCAAGACATGGATAAATGTTATCATCTTACTGGCATTACATGATGGATGAAAAGTAAATTTGGCCACAAGTCATTTGTCTTTATGATGAATGACTTAATTACTATATAATAGTAATTGACTTTTCATGCAGGAAGATGTAATAGTTACCATAAGGTAAAATAGGATTATATTCGGACAATGAATTTTTCCCAAAGAGATTAAGGATATCCTATAAGGGTAACACTCTTATGAAAAGGTCATTGGACAATCATTGATCAAGTAGTGATGTTATCTTTAGAACATTAATTGGGCCAAACACCAAGTTGCCCATTTCCACAATAGTTGTGTTGCAAGTTGACAAGCTTACAAGAGATGACTTACAAAATTCATTGAGTGATCCGATTAGAATACCTATTGGACCTATAACGCAGGCTAGAGCGAAGAGGTTCAATGAGTCACTTCTGGGCTTAATCCAACAAGTTTGAGCTGAAGAAGACAAGACCAATTCTTATTTGGCCTAAAATAAAGGCCCAAGCCCATGCAACATTTTGCATGTGGACTTCTATGGCCCAACCATCCATTTAGTTTATTTAATTCCACAACGTTTAAATTGGAGTTTATTTATTATTTGTCATGCTATCTAATATGTGTCTTTGTTATCACATCATTAATATAGTTTAAAAAAAGTCTTAAACATGTCTTAGTTTATTGCGTCTTTAATATGTGTTTTTATTACATTTTAATTATTGTGTTTATGATATCTTAATGTTGTGTTTAATGTGTCCTAGGAACACTAAGGGGAATCAAAAAGTGTTCACACACAAAAAGGCAATTCGTTTTCTGCATGAAAAGTGACCATTCGGCCAACCATTGCTTCATTAAGTGCCACTGTCCAAATAGGAGATGAAAAAGGGCTATTTGAGGATTATAGAAGGTGACTTTCGATCAAACAATGCACAGTAAAGTCCACCATCCAACATGGGAGAAGAATATGTCTCTTGAAGAATTTCTTACTCATTAAACAAGCACGTACGAGTAGATGAAGAGCCATATGGCTATTCGGTTGAAGAGAACTCTTAATGCAACTTTAAATCATCTTTAGATGTTAAAGAACATTATAAACATTGCAATTAAGGTTGATATGTGGTTGTTCACTTAACTAGTTTTCAATATAAATTATCCTTCATTTGTAAGATTTAAAGGAGATGATCAAATACATATTTTAAGAGAATTATCTTTTGTTCTTCAAGAACTTAAATCCGAACATATCAAGATTTTTTTCTTGTGGCGTTCAAACTTATCCGATCTTATCACTTCCATCCTTTTTATTTTCGAAGTGTGGCGGTCATCCTTATACTGTTGGTTCTTATTTCATGTATAAATAGTGGGTCACAATTTTTTCTTCAATTATCCAAACTTATTGGAATGTTAATTATCTTTATAGAAATTGGGTATCGTTATGTAACATCCCGTTTTTTAGTGGTACTGGAAATGGTAGTTTCAAAACTCTGATTTCCTATTATTGAGTAAATAAATATTATTTTATAATATTTATGGGTTTATTATAGAGTTCAATTGTGTCTTGGTTTGGTAATTTTAGCGATTTAATAGTTAATGAAAGAAAAAGGACTAAATCGTAAAAGACATAAAACATAATCGCTATTGAATTTTATTGATTAAATAGCTTAATTATCATAAGTGGAAGGAGTTATAAGTTAATAATACCATTTTTAGTATAAGTGGAAGGAGTTATAAGTTAATAATACCATTTTTAAAGTTAAAATAATATCAATAAAGTAAAATATATATTATCATCTTATTTACTTTTAACTTCCATTGAAAACAAAGTTAAATTCTCCATTGAAAAAGCTTGAGTTTCGGCCAAAACTAATTACTCTTGCAAGGTATGTATTTTTTATCTATTTTTTTAGTAATTTTTATGTTTTTGAGATCGTTGTAGCTTAATCTAGCTAACCCAAGGATTTTTTCATTAAACTGTTAAAGATTTTGAAGCTTTCCTTTAATGGTTTTTAGACATTCTTGGTGTTAAATGATGAATTTGTAACTTGGTTACTAGTTAGGATTATTCTGTAAAGAAATTTTGTTAGTTTTAAGTTTAGGGACTAATAAGAAAAAGTAAGTAAAATTTAGCATGTAAATTTAGAAAAATCTCAAGTGTTTAAAGGCAGATTTGGGATAATAGCAAATTTGGTTTTGATATATTGGGGGTAATTGTAAAGTTTTTGATAGATTCGATCTTTGGGACAAAATTTATTGAAGTGTAAAAGTTCAGGGATGTCACGACCCAAAATAGGGCCTAGGAGTTTTAAGGATATTTTAGGAATTTTAGCGTTAGAGTGTTCGAAATGTTTACGACATGGTTTATCGGTAATGTTTTCAATTATGATTTTTAGAAAATTAAATCAGAATCTGAAAATGAGTTTTAAAAACCTTTAATTTTGAAAGTAGGACTGATTTGTGAAAAAGTCAAAATTGTGAATCTTTATGAAGCAATTAAACCAAATTTTAAAATTCAATCTAATACATCCCCCACCTACATATATTTCATGTTAGTTCTTCCCCTTTCATTCTTGTTGTCGTCCCATTGTTTTCTCTCACCTTCTCCATTTAATTTTCATCATATATTCCAAACTCTAGTCTTTTGATTTTCATCATCCTTATAGCATTAAACCTCCATAATACTTCAAGAAAAACACCCAAAAACACCATAGATTCCTCCAAAATCATGCTTGTGGGTTTTTCAAGTTTTCAATCAAACGCTTAATTTTTCCTCAACTAAGGTAACAATTCATCTTCCTATTAGTTTTAAATGTTATTTAGTCTTTAAAACCAAGTTTTTAGCCATTAAATCGCATGTTTTGAATAAAAGCTAAAATTTGGGTCATTAATGGTGGATTTCAAGATTTTTCATAAAAACATGGTTTCAAAGTACTTTTCAACTTGTTTTAACATGATTAGAAGATTTCTAAACTTACTTTGAAGTTTCGTTAAAGAATTCTTAAGTTTTAATGAATTCTCAGAAAATAGCCATAAAACATGCTAAAAAAGTCGATATCATGAATTGAGTAGTTTTGTATGGTTTAAAGGTTGAGAATTAGCCGTAGGTGAATTAGAAGATGAACAGAATTGTTTTAGGTGAAAAGATTAAGTATAGAATGAGATATTTGGATTTAAAATTTTTCATGTTATAGGTTTTGGTTACATGGGAACATAGCTTAGGCTTATGTTCTTTATTTCTTGTGGTGAGTTCTTAGTTGATTATTGAATGCATTGTTGTGTGAATTTTTGTGTGGAAGTTTTGGATTTGACAAGACCTTCTACGGTAGAGATAAAGGCAAGGAAACGGTAGTTTGAGCTTTCGACTTTTTTCGAAAGTATAATTGGTGAGTGTTTGGAATAATTACTTGTGGACATGATTCAATGAATTATTTGGGAGTTTAGTAGTAACCTAAACCCCTACTCTAACTTTCGAGTGTAAGCTTTTTCATACTTATGTTATCTAGTAAACAAAGTGCTTATGTGCTTGTGAATATGTGAATTGAGATGAGATGCTATAACATGTGATATGTGGTTATGATAATTGTTGTAAAAGTGCTAATATGTACCTGTTATGTATATGTTAAATGTTAGTGACAGTGTTTTGCTAAAGATTCGAATATGCAATGATTATGCACGGATAATCGGTAAGTGATATGTGTTTGACTTCGAATACTTTGGCCTTGTGATTATTTAAACCATTGGATATAGTTGGCATACCATAGGGTTGTGAGTACTCACCTATATGTACAGTGATTAGCCTTGGGCCATGTTGGAGGGATAAGGGAAAGTGAGCTAAGCTCCATTCAACGGGACATGAGGGGAGATAAGGAGAGTGTTAGCTTTATGCTTCACTTATGAGACATGTTTGACACTATGAATTTATGTTTGGTGTGTTGGAGATCCGCGTATCCAATGAGTGATGATAGAGCTCACTTTTATGTTTCATAGCTTAAGTGCCAAATTATCTTAAAATTTATATATGTGTAACGTGATGTATGCCAAAATGAGTATGTGACTATTATGCAATTTATCTATAAAGATGTTTTGAACAATGTGATATATGATTGAATGTTAGGTGATTATATGTGTAATAAGATATATGCTTAAAAGTGAATATGTTTAACATGTAAAAGAACTAATAATAATGCATGAGTAAGTATATTATGACACAAATGTTGGAACTATTAAGGTTATGCTATATGGTTGTTTCGTTAATGCTTGATGAATTGTTTGCATGGTAGTTGTTCTAGGCATTCACTGTGCTTGTTAAGTTCACCCACTCCCTTCTGTAACCATTGTAGATTAGTAGTGTGCCGGTGTGAGCGGTGTGGTTTCTGAGAGGTGATCCAAGCAAGTTTATTTATTATTTTCGTAAGTGTCCTTTATTTATTTACATTTTGGGGAATGAGGCAATGTGGTATACTCGTTATAGCCCTATTGATTTCTATACATTATGTTGGTTTTTGGTTCGATTTATAAGGATTACATGTTATTGTTATGCTTGGGCTCATGAACTTGTGGGTGGATTGAGGTTACTTGCTCGAAGATAGTTTTGTGATATTGACATGTTAATTAGGCCGTTGAATGATTATTTGTCAAAGTAATTGATGCATGATGTTTAGGAACTAAATTGGAGTGGGTTAATTACTTATATTTGCTACATTTTTTAGGTCAGGGGTGGAGGTGTCCATAATTGGGTTTTAAAGTCGATACCACTGTGTTTTGAAATGTGCAGGAAGTCAGAATAGAGATTTGGTATCGATATCTTTTCTCGAGTATCAATACTCAAGAAAATTTATCGATACTTCACGATAAGTACCGATAATTTTTGAGACTTTGATTTTCAATCGAGAAATAGAATGCAAGTGTGGTATCATTTTTCTAGGTTGTATCGATACTACTTAAAGAAAATTTGATCCCTTTGTGTCAGTATCGATACCTACAGACCTAGTTTGAGAATTTTGCTGAATAGACCTTGTACATGTTTTAATATGTTTATAAGACTATTTAATGTAAGTTTAGCTCGTGATAATGATAACTAGCTAGTGTAATTGACTTAAGACCGATGCAAATAGCAAACTAATGGATGTCTTGTTGGAATGAGCTTTTGCTTGTTGGACATGAGGTGATGGTGTGACATCCTGATATCCGGGCTTGGTACCTAGGTCGGTTATGGGGTCTTACAAGGGAAATTTTGTAAAATGAATATTATGAGTCATATGCATAAAAATAAGTTTAATATGTATTTGAAATTGATAAATTGAATTTAACTATTTTATAGATCAAGAATTGAACCGTACAGTGGATAACCGAGGAAAAGGAAAAATCACAGATTAGTCCCTACTAATATGCTCGCTAGTCGAATATACTATGTAAGTTCATAGTATAAATATATGAATATATTTATGTTTTATGTTGTTATGAATTACTTAATCCAATTGTGGTTGAATTGTTAATGTTAGATTGAGGTTATTAACTATTTACGATTATAAGGCGAAAGGATCTATTTGTGATGTGATAAACATACATGAGTTATATATGTTTCCAAAAAGAACCTAATTGATTTATAACATGTGTGTGGATATTTTGGAAGTGTCTCTGATTTATAAACATGATAAATTTTGTTAAAATGTCTATTTGAACGTAATTCACGGTTAGGATACGATTAGGATGCTAATAGGGTTAGAGCACACGCTTGTACAAGACTGAAATTCGGTGCCTCAGTATACACTTCGGTGTCTTTATTTGCACTTTGCTACCTTTGATTGCACATTTGTGCCTCTGTTTGCACTTCGGTGCCTCCGATTGCACATTTGTGCCTCTGTTGCACTATGGTGTTTTTATTTAGCATTTTGATGCTCTCTGGTGTGATGTAGTTACCAGAGTATCAGAGTTATGTTACTATAGTTCATCGGGCTATTAAAGCTGTGATTGATCTTTAAATGAATAGTTAATACATGTGCTTATCCATCGAAAGATTTATGCTAGTGAATGGTAATACAAGAATGCTTCTTTTTGTTATTTATTTCATGAAATATATATACGAAGATCTTGGTTAAACTATTGAAGGAATAAAGTACTTCCTAAATAATTACAGTGCAATATCCATTTGTTTTTTAAAATGTCTTGTTAGGTTTATTTAATCTAAGTTGTTTTTTGTTTCAATTGTTAAATTGAGGTAAGTTGGTTTAGATTTAGCTATGCACTTACTAAGGTATTTATTCTATGTTTTATGTAGTTAACATTTTGTGGAACTTGTTAGATTGATCAACTTCAAGGATCACACTATCAAGCTTCTGTCTTAGTAGATTTTGACTTGTTATTTCAATTTTGTGGCATGTATTTTGAGTTAATGAATCGGAAGTTCTAGTTGGAGTTGTAATGTGTTTAAAGTTTATATGTAAAGTGTTAAATTTCATGTTTTCATGGTAAGCTTATATGATGGATATGATGACATTATTTTGGAAATGTCATATTGAATTAAATTATGAAATGGTTGAACTTGAAATGTAATGTTTAGTTTGTGCTTTAGTTGATTGGTGAATTTAGAAATTGTGGTATATTAATGTGCTAACATAGGATGAATTTTGTTAAGTAATAAGACATTGGTATGATTGAGTTTGGTGTGAGTTTATTTTTGTAATAGATAGATAAGTTTTTATTTTATTAACTCATGGTTTAGGTGACAATTATGGTACGTTACACATTGATGATTATATGAGTATTTAGATGAATGGTTTGAATTGTTTAATTAGGTTGGATGAGAAGGTGCCTTATGGCATATTGGTTTGAGCTAGGAATTTGACATGTTTTGACATTATTTTGATGTGTTTTGAATGATTTGAATGGATGGTTTTGGTATTCTTTGGACTTAAGTAAACCATTGTCGAAAATCATGTATTTCAAGGTACTCATTGGCGTACAAGGTGTGACACACAGTCGTGTTTCTCACACAGGTATGGGACACGATCGTGTGCTCTATTTAATTTTGGTAATTTTAGGGTCACATGACAACAGTTAGTTACACGGTCTGAGGACACGACCGTGTGTCTCCTTCTACATGATCCTTCCTTTCACACACAGTTGAGTGACACGACCATGTCTATTACACCACAAAACCTCCATCCTATCACACGGCCGTGTGACCCTTGCTTTTAGTTTTTACCCTACTTTTATGTGATGTTCCAAATTGGTCCCTACTTGTTTCCAAATAGTTTTTAAAGTTTCATAGGCTTGATTTAAGTCCTATTTTAGTACGAATACCATGATTATTGAATGGATAACTATTGATAATTTATTTAAGTTAAAAATTTGAAAGGAATTGTATGCTTTTATTCTTTTGGTTGTTGTAGCATCCTATAACCCTAATTCAGTGACGAAGGGGGCGAGGGGTGTTAGATTTAGTGGTATTAGAGCTACAATTTAGTCGATTCTAGGATGAAAGTAATGCGTATCGAGTCTAGAATATACATGCCACATATACATGTGATAGTGTGATGATTTTCATCCGACCTAATTTTGTTTTTCTTATAGATACAAGATGTCGGCCAAAACAAATCGTGCTATAGTTGATGAAGTAGAAAGTAATGTTCCAGCTTCCAATCAGGAAGCGAGTCAAAGTATGTTAGTTCTGCAATCGTTCAATAATGAAATGAAAAATACCTTTTATGCCATGATCAGTTAGTGGTTTAATGAATTCATGAGAACCAACCTTGCAGCTCTGCAAACTTCCACCCTGATTGTGCCCTTTTGGCACCTCTATGTTGGTAAAATCTGTAAGCGTAGGGCTGAAGAGTTTAGAGGTAAAGATGATGATCATCTGGCCATAGTTGAATATTGGCTTGAAAATGCATAGTGAGTCTTTGCAGAATTAATGTGTTCACTCAAAGACAGCCTGCAATGTGCAATTTTGTTACTGAAAGACAAAGAAGAAATAATTCAAAAAGAAAAACGTTAGTTGCTTATACCTAGAGAAAAAGAAGAAAGAGCTCCTCAAATTAAAGTAAGGAAATTGGTATGTAGCCGAGTATGAACAGGAATTTTCCTGTTTGAGTAAATATGCATAGGGTATTCTGCCAACTAAAAGAAGAAATGTGTTTCCAATTTGAAGATGGTTTGAATGATGAAATCTGAGTGATAGTTAGAGCTTTGAAATTGTGGGAATTTGTGGAATTGTTTTAGCGTGCTCAAAAAATGGAAGAAATTTGAAAAGATCAAAAGGTAATAAGATATGAGATCTCGAGATTTTAGAAAACGAGGACCAGCTAGATCTGTAACCCCGTAAACCCGGCCTATATGTTATGACTGTATCTCAAATATCACATTGGCCATGATAATGACACAGAAAATCGTTTAACTAATTTCTCTTAATAATCATCCTTAATTTAAGATGTCATGTTGATTTAGTTTAAGAAAAGCTAATTATTGTCTATAGATTTCCTTTTGAAAGATTTTGTCGAAAACGTCTACTTTTATAAAAAAAACTCAAGTATTGATGGTTTTTTAGAAAACTTCATTTTCGAAGTAATTGATTTGTTAAATTGATGATGTTCTGTATTAATTTATGTTGTTATGATTTTTTACCCACACTGGGCTTTAAAAGTTTACCTCCTTTAATTTCTGACTTTTCAAATAATAATCAAGGTTAAGATGGGCTCAACTTTCGAAGGTGCACTCGAAAATTTTCTGAAAAACTACTTTATTTTGGTACTTGATATTTTGGGGTTTGTTTTTATTCTGTGGACTGTGGCATGAGACTTTCCTTTGGATGTCGATTTTTGGCATTGATTTGAATGATTAGAGTTTTAAAATTATCACCGAAAGATAATTTATGAAATTGGTAAATAAAATCAGATATTTTTCAAACTCAACATTTCATTTTTGAATCTCAAAACTACCTACTTATTAAACTGAAATTTTACAAGATATATCAAATCTACGTTTTCAAAATAATGAATGAGTTTTAGTTATGTTAGTTTTATTATAAAAATGTGAATTAAGATGAGATGCAATTACATATGACATGTGTTCATGATTATTGTTGTGAAAATGTATATGTAGGCATGTCAAACATGCTAAGTGACAGTCGTAATAATGTGCTTATGGTGCAAATATGCAGTGATAGTGAGTGGAAAATAAGTAAGAATTATATGTGTGTTTAACAACGGATATTGTGGCCTTGTGATTCTTAAGACCATTTGGATATAGTTGGCATGCCATAGGATAGTGAGTACTAACTTATATGTTATATGATTTGGGCATTAAGGCCCTGGGACATGTTGGAGGGAAAAGGGAATGTGATCAAAGCTCCAATCAATGGGACATGTGAGGGGAAACAAGAAGAGTGTTAGCTTTATACTTCACTTTTGGGACACATTTGACTCTATTAGTCTATACAGAATGTTGGAGATTTGTGTATCCAATGAGTGATGATAGAGCTCACTTTTATTTTTCATAGCTCAAATGTCAATTTTTCTATAAACATGTTTTTAAGTATTATGATATATGCTTAAATGTTATATGATGATATGAGTATTGTGATATATGCTTAAATGCTATGTGATTATATGAGTATTGTGATATATGCTTAAATGTTATGTGATTATATGAGTATTGTGATATATGCTTCAATGTTATATGATAATATGAGAATCGTGATATATATTTGAATGTTATGTGATTATATGAGTCTTGTGATATATGCTAAAATGTTATGTGATTATATGTGTAATATATGATATATGCTTAAAAGCAAATGTAATTCCCATGTAAAAGAACTAGAAAATAATACACAAGTAAGTATAATATGAAACTAGAGTTGGAATTGTTGATGTAACACCCCTAACCCATAATCGTCGCCGAATTAGGGTTAAGAGGCATTACTAATCAAAACACAAATCAAAACAGACATTCATTAAAGTTCA